>JAOTRH010126538.1:0-14499 GCA_034768845.1 Heliamphora exappendiculata
CTATAAATTCCTGGTGTCTGGTTCTATTTCTCTATCCCTCATCTTTTAATATTTGCATTGATTATATACTTACATACATTGCTGTATTGCAATATTAAAAGATTTCTTAAAAGGTTTAAAAAAATTTTTAAAGAAAAGACCCAATTCACCCCCTCCCTTTTGAGTTGCCTAGTTCTAACACCTAGGTTAGGATTTGGTGTTAAAGTAAGTTAAATCTTGTATTTTCAAGTGATACAGTGTGGTTCTACCTTAATAGTGCCGTTGGAACACAATAAATATGTAATTTGAAAAGTTAGGGTTTATTAGAGTTGGAAACAAAGAAAATTTGGGCTTTTGGGTTGTTGGGTTTAAATGATGAAATTGACGAATGATTTGGTAAACCTTGGGTTGTGGGAACCTTTGATTTGTGTTTTAGAAAAGTTAAAATTTGATTATTGTCTAACTCAAAAGAAATTTAGAAATTTTGGGATTGAGGGACCCATATGTTGAAACTAACGAGAGTATTGGACAAATTGAGGGTTGCGATAACCTATTGTATTTATATCTCATGAGTTGTATAGCATATGACAATGCTGGGTATGAAAATTGGGGTTTTGATATAAATCCAAAAAATGCATGTCCTGATATGGGTTGGGCGAGAAGAACCGGGTGGGCGGTTGGACTCGTGTTGGGTGTTAATGAAATGGAATAAGTAAATAATTAAAATACCGTGCGATGACATTGAATGATTAAGTTTGGGCACGAGTTGCTCCTCAGTGAAAGACTAAAAACTTGTGCAATGTAAGGTAGACCCTTCATTCGGGTTAATCCCCATAAAAGTGTGTTCTTGGGCGGTCCATCCATCGATATTTTTGAAAAAAATAAAAAATATGTGCTTTTCGTATCGGGGATATAGAATGAATATTTATCCCTCGGACCTCGCGTGAATCGGTGACAATAAATATGCCTGAATCTATAGGTGTCGTCTGCCCTTGATACTTGAATGAATTGATGAATAAAATCGGGTTGGTAAAACCTTAACTAGGATAAATGGGTAAAATGAAGAGATGCGAGAAATGTGTTGAGTTGAATGAAATATATATATATATATATATATATATATATATATATGTGTGTGTGTGTGTGTGTGTGTGTGTATGCGTGAGTTGTCCAATAGAGAAACCTTAATAATGGTTGCTGAAATAAAGATTTACTATACGGGTAAACTCGATTTGGGTTTGGAAATAATTAGCAAACACATGGTGTGTGTGCGTGTGTGTAGGTTATTAAGAACTTGAAATTGGTGTATTGAAGTTGAAATGAGAGGAAGCTAAATAATGAATTTTGTAAGTAAAAATCGGTTTTGTGACGAGTTTTGTAAGAAAGTAGAAGTGATATTTGATAATTTTATGTATTGCACGTCGCATAATCATCCTTGCATGTCATGCATACTCATTCATTGTTAGTCATTTTTTTACGAGTTTCGGCTCATGTTGTTTAACAATATTTCAGGTGATCATAAGGATCGAGTTATCTTCTGAAGGAGTATGCATTGAGACCTCGTTAGGTCGTCATCTTTGAAGACTCTTGGAGCTTACTTTAGGTTGTAAAAATACAGAGTTTTGTTTATCGCATAATAGTTCGATGGTAGTTTGATTGTAAGGCCTTATGGCCAAGAATACATTTATTGTATGCATGAAAGTATGTTTGGGTTGGTTTCATGCTTTCAATAAAACATGTTAGTTTCTTCTCCTCGACGAAGTTTTAAAATGTTGACCCTATCTTCTATGTCAAATTCTCATGTATATTTATAGTATGAAAGATTTCTTCTTTCCAAAGGTGGTTGTGGAAAATTTTGTGCCCTTTTGTTTCAAAACCTGTTTTAAAAAGGAGTATTTTCCTAAAATTTTTAAACATCTTTTGAGTACCCTTTGGCTTCACATCATGGTTTCTCGAGCAAAATGTTCCTCTTTTCGGGTTTTCTCTAGCAAGTCATTTGGGATTTTTATTGTTTGGAAGTCGGGGCGTTACAGATTGGCATCAAAGTTATAGGTTTGAATACCTAGGAACCATGGGAATGGTTAATCCATTACATGAGACCTTGCATTGATGTGTGACATTCATGTATTGGTGTGTTAGCATGAAATATTATGGATGTACTTGACATTTGCATGCTATGTGATACTTGGGTATGGAGGTTGGATCTTTGGGATGATGTGCCTTGCCCTTGGGCGTCAACTAGTTCGGGGTTCGAATTAGATAGGCATTTGGCCGACGTCTATTCTAGCAAGAAATCCAAACGAGTTACCTAGATTGGTGTGTCATTCCTAAGGATCCTCCTCGGTATGTGAATATGTGTAGACGTGACGTGACTTGATGATGAATAGTATGTTTACCTGGTTCTAGAATGTTAAGTTAAGTCTTATCTGGTTAGGTTTGGTGACACCCTCAATGTAGGAGTTAAGCCTATGGGGTCAGGGCGAGTCGTCGTCAAGATTGTGGTATGGGTTATGGAAGGTAGCCCGATTTTCAGTGAGTACGGCAGGGGTAAGCTCGTGAGATGAGTGTCAATCGTTTTGTGCACGGTGAAACTTGCTTGTAAGTTGTGGTACCGATGTGAGTTGGTGGTGACTGTAGCTAATGTCTCGTTATGTTTTTGTTACCTGTAGTCTGACGAATAGGTATGGTAGAGCGTTTGAAACCTCTTTGAGGTTGTTTGTTGTGGTTGGGTGTGAGGTGTGATTTTGGGCGAGTTGAGGATTATGTACGTCATAAGTCATGCTATGTTTTGAGTTATTCTAAGTCATGAGCCGTGCGTCCCGATATTAGGTATGAACGGGAGTATAGTGGATGGGAGCGTAATAATCGCCGGCCTAAGGTGTGTTAGAAAGTCTGAGCTTATACAATGTTTGGGAATGTTCCTTACTTTGTGAGGTGTTGTTGGTAGCCACAGTGGTACCTTGTGGTTTTGAAGGTTTGTTTGATGACTCTCGTGTCTTCCTTGTGGCGTGGTGCTTAGTCGTGTTTCTTAATAGAAATCGAATGTTATATGAGAAATGAGTATGTGAATTAGAAATGTTGTTGACGGATTGGTTATCGAGTGATGTACATGTACGTATATGAGATGTATGTCAGAAGTGGTTATGCTTTGATGAGCGATGGTTAGAGATATTCGGGAAGTTTCGTGGAATTGAGGTTTATGGCTTGAGTTATAATTCTCATGTATGGAAGACTATGTGCAGTATGAGAGATGTTTGATAAGTGTGAGTGTGTGAGACTGATAGAGCCTGTGATGGATGTTGTAAGTATATTCGACCCGGTTGTCTTAGGATGACGCGTCCGTATGAAGAGATCCCTTGAGGGGATGATGTGGGTGGTTTGTGACCTGGCATAAGGTCTAGAGATGGTGATGTTGTCTTATCCTTAGGAACAAGTGCTAAGATGGGCCGTTTGTCCTAAAGTTAGTAAGTGAGGTTTGTTTTGTTCATGTTGCGTGTGGTTTCTCTCATGTTCGGATAGTTGTGTGTCGATAGTACGTGTGTAGTGACATAAGAGACAGGCGTTCTCGATTGAGCGTTCAGTGTTTTCTGGTGGGTGTACCTAAACCGCGAGTTCAAGACTGTAGCAAGCTTATTGCCTATCCATTTAGCTGCTGCTTATCCATTGGGAACCGTGTTATAGTAGCGCAATCCTATGAGGAGAAATGGTGGAAGTGGTGTGAATGTGTAGTATTGTGCCTTTATGGGTACCCAGTGAGGTTCTTGTGAACGTGTGAGATGCGTCATTAGGGAATGAAGGAGTGAAAGTAGCCGATGTGCTTGAGTGAGATATGAGTTTGAGAACAAAGTGTGGCAAGTGGTGTACTCACTGTGACTAGGAGTCGACAACATTGGTATTGTGATATCGAAGGTAATTCTAAGGACTAATGGTTAGGATTTTTTGAAGCCGAGTATTCAATGGTTTGCCCAAGAAGGTAGTGGTGTTGAGTGGGAGTCTCTAGTTGACTCGCGATTCCCCTAGGAGGAGAAATAGCTTGTAGTTGGTTATCCGACATGATTGTTTTACCCTGGTGGGAGTTTAAATGTTGAGACTTTTGATTGACTCTTGTTGAGCGATTCTTGGGAAGATTAGGATCCCCCACATTGAACCTTGTGAATTCTTTTTGGTTCCTTTGGACATGCCTTGACCGATGTACCTTCGAGATCATATAAGTGTAGGTTTGGTTTCTTGTAATTTATTGAGAGTGGCTTGCCCTATTATGTGAGCTCGAGTATTCAGGAGAGATTTCTTGAAATGTATTCTGATTTGCACGGTATGTTAGCATCCTTAGCTCTTGATTGAATGAGATCCTTATTGAAGTTTCGGTGACCGAGTTGTTCACGTGGTGAGTTCCTGAATATCGATTTGTATTCGTCTAATATCTAGACTATGTAGCTCTTGTAGAGTTAGTGTTAGTCTGTTTGTGGTATCGGTGTGAGTCACAAGGAATTTGTTTTTGGAAAACCTTTCGTGATATGGCCCGTTAGAGCAAGCTTGTTTGTTTATATTGGGGCTTAAACATTGTTTGTGTAGAGAACGAGTTTTTCGCGTGGAATGTGTGGACTCTATGTAGGAGACATTGAAGGACGATCTAATTTTTATGATTCTAGTGGAGTTGTGTGGCAACTTAGTGTGAGTATGTGGGAGTAGTAAGCGTTTGAATGAGCCCAGAGAAAGGATAAAGTGAGAGTATGCAAATTGATTTATGTGGTTCTTGTAATCAGCCTTAAGTATATCGAGTGCCATGGTGAGTTGGGGGTAAGACAAAATGGTTAGAGTGCAAAAAATGATTCTTGGCTCGGTTGCTTAGTGGGAAACGTGTGAAGGAATCGAGTGATATTGGGAAGGGATTTCAACATTTTGAGATAGTATTGTCTGGTTGGAAGATTGTTGGATCAGCAGTACTTACGTGAAGGGGTGATGCGAATGTATATGAAAATGTTGGTGAACAGTGTGATCGATGACTACGGGAATTCAATCATAAACTTCAATGTGAAGTGTTGTAGGTTCGAGGGACCAGTATATGTATGTGTATAGTGTTATGACGAGGGATATGATTGGGTTTGTATGGGTAAGTATATACCTATGAAACGTTTGGTCTTGGTGGCGTGTTTAGTCGGGGTGACTCTTGAAGTTCAGGTGACGGTATTAGTCTTGATGGTTGTAAGGTTAGAGTGGGGTAACGTGAGATAGCGATGTGATTTCCAGTTTGTGACTGCCAATTGATTATAAGAGCTTGAAGGACATATTGGGCAAGACGCGTGTGATCCGTGTGAACGATATTAGAGTTTGGTAACGTGTGCCTAGTTTATGAGAGTAGCCCTCGGTGTACGCTTGGATGAGGCGATGAGATAGTTTGTGGAAGTTCAGAAATGGGAGTAATGGTCTTTGTAAACAGAGGTGGAGAATGCTTGAATTAGTTTTGGTGGTGGGTTAATTTAGAGTTATGTGCTTAGTTGCTTGTGGAGGGTTCGCACCTGGTGTGAATTATGTTTGAAGCCTTGATGAAGTGAGTTAGACCTTGATTCAGCAAAGTTAGGAGAACCCTATTAATAATGAGACCGTTGACACGAAAATTATAGTTGAGGATGTTTGTTCCTCTGGAGTATGTTCGTGTTGTGAAATGATGGGCATGGGGAGATTGTTGGTGATTGATGGGGGAGAAGTGGCTCCAGCACTAGTGTTGAATTTCGAGGACGAAGTTTTCTAAGCGGGGGAGGTTACAGGGACCCAAACCCATTTTATTTGTAAGCATTAATGAAATCATGTATATTTTTTGGCAAAAATTGGATAAGTGCTTGAATTTTGTGAAAGAATTAAAATTTGATCATGACAATGATTGTTACGATAATGGTATGCCAGGTAGTGCTTGAGAACCCTTGTTGTGGGTTGTTTGAGTGAGTCTTGAGGTGTTCAGCCCATGATTCGATTTGTATATACATATTTTATTCGGATCTTCACCCAGCGCTAACTGCTCGAGCGGTGAGGAGCCCGCTCGAGCGAACATGCGATCGAAAGTCTGGTAAGTGGGGACCGTTCAAGCGGTGAGAGGGTCCGCTCAAGTGGACTGTTAGCGAGCAACTTATAAGTTGCGGGTTCTAAAATTTTATTCTCATTCTTTCCTCTTTCTCTCTCTCTCTCTCTAAAACCAGAACATATGACCTAGGGTTAGGCCTTGAAGATCCATGGAGCCTTCCTTGTTTCGTTGGGGCAGATCTCTTGCCGTTCCTCGGAGTGAGCAATCGTTGGAGACTGTGGATGTGCGTAGGGAGCTTTTCCGTAGCCGCGCGATTGGGGTTTTAAGGGTTTGGAGCTCGCTAAAGGTTCGATTCATGTTGGTGGAACGTTTTAAAGATAGGATCTATGACTATCCTTGAAATATGGTTTGATATGAGTTGAATATTTGTGTTTATATACATGAAAAGCATGAAAATCTATATTTTAAAAACTCTATGTTAGAATTTGGTGTTAAAGTAAGTTAAATCTTGTGTTTTCAAGTGATATAAGGTGGTTCTACCTTAATAGTGCCGTTGAAACACAATAAATATGTAATTTGAAAAGTTAAGGTTTATTCGAGTTAGAAACAAAGAAAATTGGGGCTTTTTGGGTTGTTGGGTTTAAATGATGAAAATGACGAATGATTTGGTAAACCTTAGGTTATGGGAACCTTCGATTTGTGTTTTAAGAAAGTTAAAATTTGATTATTGTTTAACTCAAAAGAAATTTCAGAATTTTGGGGTTAAGGGATCCATATGTTGAAATTGACATGAGTATTGGGAAAACTGAGGGTTGCGATAACCTATTGTATTTATATCTCATGAGTTGTGTAGCATATGATAATACCGAGTATGAAACTTGGGATTTTTTATGTTAAACCGAAAAATACATGTCGTGATATGGATTAGGCGAGAAGAACCGGATGAACGGTTGGACTCGTGTTTGGTGTTAATGAAATGGAATAAGTAAATGATTCAAGTACCGTGCAATGACATTGAATGATTAAGTTTGGGCACGAGTTATTCCTCGGTGAAAGACCAAAAACTTGTGTATTGTAAGGTAGGCCCTTTCTACAGGTTAATCCCCGTACAAGCATGCTCTTAGACGGGCCACCCAATGATGTTTTCTAAAAAAATTGAAAATATGTGCTCTTCGTGTGATATCCTAGTATCCCACATCGGAAAGGGAGAGGGAGTTTCTAGGTTATAAAGAAAAAATCTTGGACCCTTATACACCCACGAGGCCTTTTCTCAAGTGGTAGAGACCCTAGCAGAACTCCGCAATTAAACATGCTTAGACGGGAACAATGCAAGGATGGGTGACCCATTGAAAAGAACAAAACCGTGAGGGCATTGCCCAAAACAGACAATATCATTGCCATGTGAAGAGTCGAGGTGTTACAAATGGTATCAGAGTCGACTTTTCTCACCTCCAAGTGTGGGTCCCTGTCGTCTCGCGTGACACGTGGGCGAGCTATTGAGTGGGCGGGTCAATAAGAACTGGCAGGCTACCAGAACTGGCAAGCTACTGCACGGGGATGTGCATCCCTAAGGGCGGTGAACTGTGATATCCTGATATCCCACATCGAAAAGGGAGAGAAAGTTCCTCGGCTATAAAGGAAAATCTTGGACCATTACATTCAACGAGACCTTTTTTCAGGTGGTAAAAACCTTAGAAAAACTCCGCAGTTAAGCGTGCTTAAACGGGAGCAATACAATGATGGGTGACCCCCTGGGAAGAACAAAACCGTGAGGGCTTTGCCCAAAACGGATAATATCGTTGCCATGTGAAGGGTCGGGGTGTTACAAATGGTAACAAAGTCGACTCTCCTCACCTCAGAGTGTGGGCCCATGTCGTCTTGCGTGACACGTGGGCGGGGCTACATAGTGGGCTGGTCAATAAGGACTGACAAGCGACCGAAGTTGACAGGCTACTGCACGAGGACGTGCAGCCCCTAAGGGGGTGGATTGTGATATGGGCTGGTCGATAAGGACTGACAAGCGACCGGAGTTGACAGGCTACTGCACGAAGACGTGCAGCCCTAAGGGGGTGGATTGTGATATCCTGGTATCCCACATCGAAAAAGAAGAGGGAGTTCTTGGGTTATAAAGGAAAAATTTTGAATCTTTACATTCAACGAGGCATTTTCCTAGGTGGTAGAAAGCTTAACAGAACTCCGCAGTTAAGCATGTTTAAGCGGGAGCAATACAAAGATTGGTGACCCCCTAGGAAGAATGAATATCGAGGTGGAGAATGCTTGAATTAGTTTTGGTGGTGGGTTAATTTAGAGTTATGTGCTTAATTGCTTGTGGGGGGTTCACACCTAGTGTGAATTATGTTTGAAGCATTGATAAAGTGAGTTAAACCTTGATTCGGCAAAGTTAGGAGAACCCTATTGGTAATGAGACCGTTGACTCAAAAACTTTAGTTGAGGATGTTTGTTCCTCGGGAATATGTTCGTGTTCTGAAATGGTGGCCATGGATAGATTGTTGGTGATTGATGGGGGAGTTGTGGCTCCATCCCTGGTGTTGAATTTCGAGGAGGAAATTTCCTAAGCATGGGAGGTTACAGGGACCCGGACCCTTTTTATTTGTAAGGATTAATGAAATCATGTATATTTTTGGCGAAAATTGGATAAGTGCTTAAATTTTGTGAAAGAATTAAAACTTGATCATGACAATGATTGTTAACGATAATGGTATGCCCGATAGTGCTTGAGAACCCTTGTTGTGAGTTGTTTGGATGAGTCTTGAGGCGGTCAGGCCATGATTCGATTTGTATATACATCTTTTATTCGAATATTTGCCCAACGCTGACTGCTCGAGCAGTGAGGAGCCCGCTCGAGCGGACAGGCGGCCAAAAGTTCGATAAGTGAGGACCGCTCGAGTGGTGAGAGGGCCCGCTTGAGCGGACTATTGGCGAGCAGCTTATAAGTTGCGGGTTCTAAAATTTCATTCTCATTCTTTTTTCTTCTCTCTCTCTCTCTAAAATCAAAACATATGACTTAGGGTTAAGTCTTAAAGATCCATAGAGCCTTGCTTTTCCCGTTGGGGTAAATCTATTGCCGTTTCTCGGAGTGAGAAATCGTTGGAGACTGTGAATGTGCATTGGGAGCTTCTTCGTAGCCGTGCGATTGGGGTTTTAAGGGTTTGGAGATCGCTAGAGCTTCGATTCATCTTGGTGGAACATTTTAAAGATAGAATCTACGATTATCTTTTAAATATGGTTTGATATGAGTTAAATATTTGTATTTATATAAATGAAAAGCATGAAAATCTATATTTTGAAAACCCTAGGTTAGGATTTGGTGTTAAAATAAGTTATATCTTGTATTTTCAAATGATGTGGGGCGGTTCTACCTTAATAGTGCCATTGGGGCACAATAAATATGTAATTTGAAAAGTTAGGGTTTATTCGAGTTGGAAATAAATAAATTGAGATTTTTCGGGTTGTTGGGTTTAAATGATGAAATTGACGAATGATTTTGTAAACCTTAGGTTGTGGGAACTTTTGATTTGTGTTTTAAGAAAGTTAGAATTTGATTATTGTCTAACTCAAAAGAAATTTGGGAATTTTGGGATTAAGAGACCCATATGTTGAAATTGATGTGAGTATTGGGCAAATTGAGGGTTGCGACAACCTATTATATTTATATATAATGGGTCATGTAGCATATGACAATGCCGGCTATGAAAATTGGGGTTTTTGATATAAATTCGAAAAATACATGTCGTGATATGGGTTGGGCGAGAAGAACCGGGTGGACGGTTGGACTCGTGTTGGGTGTTAAACTCGTGTTGGGTGTTAATGAAATGGAATAAGTAAATAATTAAAATACCGTGCGATGACATTGAATGATTAAGTTTGAGCACGAGTTGCTTCTCAGTAAAAGACTAAAAGCTTGTGCAATGTAAGGTAGATCATTCATTCGGGTTAATCCCCATAAAAACAAGCTCTTGGGTGGCCCACCCATCGATATTTTCGAGGTAATCCGAAAATGTGTGTTCTCCGTGTCGGGCTATAGAATAGATATTTATCCTTCGAATTTTGCATGAACCGCTGGCAATAAATATGCCTGAGTTTATAGGCGTCGTCTGGTCTTGGTACTTGAACGAATTGATGAATAAAATCGGGTTGGTAAAACCTTAACTAGGATAAATGGGTAAAATGATGAGATGCGAGAATGCATTGAGTTGAATGAAAAATATATATATGTGTGTATATGTATATGCGTGAGTTGTCAAATAGAGAAACCTTGATAATGGTTACGGAGATAAAGATTTACTAGACGGGTAAACTCGGTTTGGGTTTGAAAATAATTGACAAACGCACGGTGTGTGTGTGTGTGTGTGTGTGTGGGTTATTAAGGATTTGAAATGGGTGTGTTGAAGTTGAAATGAGAGGAAGCTAAATGATGAATTTTGTAAATAAAATCAGTTATGTGACGAGTTTTGTAAGAAAATTGAAGTGATATTTGATACTTTTATGTATTACACGTCGTATAATCACCCTCACATGTCATACTTGCTCTTTCATTGTTAGTCATTTTTTCTACGAGTCTCGACTTATGTTATTTAATAACATTTCAAGTGATTATAAGGATCAAGTTATCTTCTGGAGGAGTATGCATTGAGACCTCGTTAGGTCGTCATCTTTGAAGACTCTTGGAGCTTGCTTTAGTTTGTAACGATAGAGAGTTTTGTTTATTATATTATAGTTCGATAGTAATTTGATTGTAAGGCCTTATGGCTAAGAGTACATTTATTGCATGCATGAGAGAACGTTTGGGTTGGTTTCATCCTTTCAATAAAATATGTTAGTTTCTTCTCCTCGATGAAGTTTTAAAATGTTTGCCCTATCTTTTATATTAAAATCTCGTGTATATTTATAGTATGAAAGATTTCTTCTTTCTAAAGATTGTTGTGGGAAATTTTGTGCCCTTTTGTTTCAAAATCTGTTTTAAGAAGGAGTATTTTTCTAAAATTTTTAAACATCTTTTGAGTACCATTTGGCTTCACATCATGGTTTCTCAAGCAAAATGTTTCTCTTTTTGGGCTTTCTCTAGCAAGTCATTTGAGGTTTTTATTGTTCGGAAGTTAATTGTGTTTCTCTTTTTGGGCTTTCTCTAGCAAGTCATTTGAGGTTTTTATTGTTCTCTAGCAAGTCATTTGAGGTTTTTATTGTTCGGAAGTTAATTGTGTTTCTCTTTTTGGGCTTTCTCTAGCAAGTCATTTGAGGTTTTTATTGTTCGGAAGTCAATTGTGTTAATATACTAAGTATTAGAACTTAAAAACAAAAAGTAAAAATATATTAAATATTTTAATAAAAACAACAAACTACTATAAATTTTTTCTCAAATAATTTAACTTTTTTTTAGTTTTATTTTTTCTAAAAAAACTAAATATCTTAAAAGTTACTTTTTAGACATTCCAAACATGATATAAATCTTAACGTTATTTTTGAATTATTTTAACAATTTATTCCACGTATAATATATAATTATAAGTTTTATGTACCTTTTGTGATTGATAGGTGATTACTGAATCAAAATGTTTATCAAAACTTTTCAATATAGTTTTTGTTTTTGTATTTACAAAAAAATGTGCACTAATTTATTCATCATATACTTTGCTTTCTGCATAAAAGCTAAAAACAATTTTAAAATAAAAAACTAAAAATATTCATAATACGAAAAACATGACTCACCTTCCCGCTAAATCGATGGTGTTTATCATAACTTTAACAAAAAGTTAATAATATTTATTGCAACTGTGTCCTTATAACTTTAATTAATAAAATATGTATTTATTATTTTAAAATTAAAAATTATAAATGGAAAATTAAAATAAATTTATTTAAAAATTTTAATTACAAATAATTTCTAACAAACACACTCAGCGCCAAAATACTAAGTGCTCTAACAATTGTAATTAAAGTTTGGAGAAATGCCAAAATACTAAGAAGGTACTTTCACACATTTTCAATCACTTTTGTTTTTTTAACACCTTTTATTGTGTTTTCAAACACTTGGTTTAGGCATATGATAGCACTTATAGCTTATAGTTTTTTTGTTTGTAATTTCTGATTCTAAACTAATAAATACAAATTTTATTATTTGAAGTTATAAATTTACAATTTTAAAACACTTATAACTTTGGCTTAAAATTATAATTACATTTTTCCGTTATAATTTATAAATTCTTAATTTAGCGACACCAAACAACTTTAAAAACAACTCACATGCACACACATGGAAAGAAGAGGGGAAAAAAAACTGCATGCCACTTTGAGTTGATCCCAACTAGCTTTATCAAAATAGAAACACACAATGAAAAGGTACATCTTTAAGAACATCAACAAGTCAAGAGTAAGCAGAAGGTTACAAATGTAATTATAAATTAAATCACAGAGAGAATGCCCTTATAGCACAAATAGTGCTCAAGAAGTATCTGGGCTTTTCATCAGCTGCTCGGCTTTCCCAATGGAAAAATTGTTCCAAGCAGTCTGCCATCAAAAGCTTATTTGTTATAATGAAGCACAGCAGTGTCACTCAAAGAAGATGAACCCAACTTGCTAAAAATCCCTTCCCTTGTAAGGCATTTCCTGAAAACGCAAGATACAAGATTCAATGAGTTACTCCGGTATTATATGAAAATCAAATAATCGGTTATTAATGACAATCAAATAATCATTATTAATGGAAATTGAATAATTGTTATTAAAGACATGACCACTATTGGCATTATCTACTGGTCAAGGCAGACTATTATTGGCTTTAGAATTGTCTCAGAAGATCTTCCCCTACACCACTAATAACTGGGGTGGCCTATTCCTATGTTATAATTGGCCTGTTGTTAGCACAAAGTACCATGGTGGTGGTGGCTTCATGTAACAAATGTGGAATCAATACTTGCCCACTATGTCTCACGCATCGTTCGAGCAGAGAAAAAAGTGCACTTCTTGTGATTTATGACTTATAGAGAAAATTGTTGTAATAACTTCCAAACAGAAAAACAACTAATTGAAAAATTCTAGGAAGATTGCACCGGCCAAAGAAAAAAAATGTGGCTGCTATTTCAGGTTTCCTATATAAAGTTGGAGAATTCCCAGTAAATTTTGATCAGCATTTGACTCGTCATCTGACAAGAATAATGAAGATTCTTGAACTACTGAGCCTGTAAAGAAGCGAGGTAATGCAATTTTCTTACCGGAGGATAAGTTGGCATGTAAAGCACTTGCCGAGGGTGACCAAGAATCATCTGCTGCCCACACTGCGATAAGAATGGACAAACAATTAATGCCTAACTATTACTTTTGTTTTTGTAATGACACAAACCAAACAATACCTACGCAAACTCGAGTTTGTCAATAAGGCAATGACATACCTGAGGCCCATTTGGATGAAAATATGCCGGTGGTGATTGCATTGGTGCAATTTGTGGATTGAATATAACAGACTGGTGTGCAAAAGACGGTCCCATCTGTGACCACCAAATAATTCAATCGATTATAAGCCAGTAGAACTGAATGCAATTATAAACCCACTCAAACAACATCCCCTCCCTCACTTGAGAATTCAGTGTTTGCAAGCAATTACTAGTAAATATGAAACAAATACCATTGCATCTCCTGTCCTTCATACGGACTATGTTCCTTTCACCATAGCTACATAAATTGTATGAATCAATCTTACATTGATCCACAGAATTTACACCTTAAACCCAAAACTTCACAATAACAAAACAACTGAAAAAACTATAAAACAATAAAACCGTAACAACCTTGACTCCTGACGTCTTTTTTCTACTAAATTAATTAATCCTAGGCTATCAATGAGGATGTTTAAGAACTTCCACCAACAAATTATTAGTACAAGAGGAAGAAAGAATTTTTATTGTGTTTGCTGTCAAATTGCTGATAAGACTATTCAATCCACAAATGCATTTCTAATGAAATATCAGACTTCAGTTGCAAACTAGATTCGGCAAAAGTAAGGATCGTCATAGTGCACAATAAACGGGAGATGTATCACCCAAAAAATAAATACACAGGCTGTACCCTGTGATGCCACCTTATGGTACTGAGATCTCAAACAAAAGAACAAATATTCAGTCAAGCCAAATGGCAATTCAGCGGCAGTACAGTTATGAAGCAAGCATGAATAATTTCTCAAATAACTTGGCAACCAATCTGTACTCTTAGAACTAAGGAAAACAAGGTAAGGAACACTTGTAGCCACATTGAAATGCTTACCCCAATGCCTACAGGCATGCCATGCATATAAGGAACAGCAACATTAGTTGGAAAATAAAAGGAGCCATCAGACACCGGAGCAGCAGGTCTTAAAGGAGTTTGAGATGGGATGAAACTCTTTGCATTTGGATTGAGTTCGAATTCCTGAACACAAATTTAACAAGAGCAAATAAAACGCAGAATGATTAATCCGCAATGAATTAGTAGCCACTTGATTGTTTTGGCAGAAA
>JAOTRH010126549.1:0-46278 GCA_034768845.1 Heliamphora exappendiculata
CAACTTATTGGTAAAGAACTTATCATGCATCATGAGGTCATCAACTCATGGTTGTACTATTCCTAGTGGCATCTTCGGTTTTCTACATTGTAGATATGCATCATCATGAAATTGTCAACGTATGCAAGCGTGAACACTAACATAGTAAATTTTCTTCAACAAAATTTAAATAAACACTAATCCCAAATTCAAATCAAGGGCAGAAGATTGAGTCAACGAGCCATTGATAGTAGAACAATGGTAGTAGCTGTACAATCATGCACTCATGCACCCATGCGGATAGCAAGAAAACAAGACTGGAGACGATGAACTCAAAACTAATGGAGTGAATAAGGTTCTTTGAAAACTAGATTTTTATTTTTTGGTTTCTCTTCCTCACCTCAATCAATACTTACATGAATTGCATCCTTCTGTTTCAAGTTTTCAAAGACTGACAAAGCAAAACAGAATTCAGGTGTTGCAAAGTAAAGGCGAACAAATCATCTCTGTCCAAGCTCTTTAAGCTTTAATTGTTGCGCTATTTTTGTTTAAATGGAAAAAACTAGAATTAGGGGGTTTGCATCCCACGACTAGTATTTCTTTTCTTTTCTTTTCCTTTGCTACAGCATCTGTGCATGCATGGTTGTCGGTCGTGTCACACTTAGTTAGCCTCATTTGATCCTGAGATCGAACGTACCTTTAGACAAAACCGAGCAGCCCTGCAATCTTATTCGTCTTCTTCTCCCACCTCCAATCCTCCAGTTCACACAACTCCCACTCAAATGGAAACAACCAACCAGGCCGACCCCTAGATCCTGCAAGAATCTGACTGTTTTGCAGTCGACGTTATCGATGAGGCTACCGAAGCGACTCTTCCTTATGGCCTAACCACAAATCCTCTAGAGGCCTATCTCTCCCATTTTGGGTTTTTCAACGTCGATCAATCCATCGACAAAGTCAACATCTTACTTGAGTCAACCTGCTCTCTTGACTCTCCACCTTGGAAATCTCGATTCGAACCCTTACCTCCCCTCTCATCGGTTCTAACTACGCCCTCATTAGATTCACTGCCTCAACTTGAGCTAAAGCCGCTTCCAACCTCTCTCAAGTATCTCTTTTTGGGGCCAAATAGCACGTTACCCGTCATCATTGCCATAGGCTTGACTCCTGAGCAGGAGAGTCAAATTGTCGAGGTACTTCCAAATCATAGGGGAGCTATCGAATGGTCAGTAGCCGACTTGAAAGGTACTTCCCTCCGTCTGGCACACTTTGCCCCATAATAACCTAATATCGTCGAACATACATTCAAAAATCCTAGCATTCCACCAACCAAATAACCCAGCAAAGAAAGAACATTGTACAATTCCGTAATACTTTCGCATTCACGTTTCCTCCAAAACCCCTAAAATTAATCAAAAGCATTTGTGCACAAGTAGCCAGTACCACCCAACAAATTTGAACCATGTGCAAAAGGCCATACCATAAAATCAAAGCCAAGAGGCAATGAATCATTTCAATAAGATCAAGGAAAGCTCTCCAACTAAAGAGGCGCAAAGTGCACATAACGCTTTAATGAAAATGAAAAGGCAGGAAGTAGGAGATTTATTCGGTTTTTGTTCTTCTTTCTCTTCCTCTATTCCTCATCTTATTCATAACAATGAAGGCATCCTAAATTGGGAATCCCAACAAAGATAATAGAATATATAGTCAATTCAATTTAGGCAGAAGTGCATGAACATGGATAATAAAATATCCACCAAGAGATTTGAGGGAGAGTTAGAATACCAGAATCTGAAAGCTAAAATGCTATATCGCAAGGTTCAAAAGTAATCAAACGATCAGCCACAGAACATATTGCCTACGTCGGAAAAGCTCATGACCATATAAATTCATCCTCAAAGGGGTTGAAACAACTGTCGATTTTCGAAATCTATCATATTCTGTCAAGCTAATCAATGGTATACTAGGTAATCCCATAATAGTACGATACTTCGCAGGAAACGAAAAGATATTCTAATGTTAGGAAGTGCAGATACAGCAGGACCTCAACGAAATTCTACATGTAAAGAAAGAACACAAACATTCTCAAGATTGAAACGAAGAAAAAAAAAACTAAACAAAACTAAATAAAAGGCTAAATTAAAATGGAGATGGATAAAAATAAAAAAAAACCAAGTACCGTCGGTACCTGAATATGGGATGGGATTGGATTCAGGAAGATCAAAAGCTACTTGTTCTTTTTTCTTCTTTTCTTTTTATGATTTATTTACAATAACGATCGGCCTTCTTCTTGACGCGATCATCGAGAGCATCTTCAACAGACCTAACATTGGTCTTGAGATCGTAACGGAACTTCTTGGCCTCAACTGGGAACAGTTCGTCGTACTTCAAACGCTTTGCCGCATCGATCGTGTATATCTCTCCTCCTCCTCCTCCTCCTCCTCCTGCGGCAGCCGAGGCCTGACCACCGCCATCAGCAGCGGCAGATGCCTCCTCCTCCTCCTCCGGAAGAAATTCTGACGCCTCGTCTAATGTTGATGATAATTTGTGCTTGCCTTTCTTCTTATTCTTCTTCTTGTCGACAGATTTGCTGAGACTGGCCAGACCGCCCCCTTTGAAGGTCAGCCTCCCTCCATTCACTCTCTCGTATGGATCCCCCATCACAACTCCCCGTTTGATCTCTGTGCTTCGCCACTTCTTTACATTTATGATTTCTTCTAGGGTAAATTACGTCTTTCACCCCTCATCTTTGAATCGGTATCACTTAGATCCATCATTCGAAAAAATCACACAAACGCATCCCTTCAATTTTCTGTTTGCATAAGGCAAATTTCTTTACCAAAATAATTTTAGTATTTTCCATAACATTCTGTCGAGGTTGATACCTCAAGAAACAGATAAAATACTCTCTTTCTCACTCGTAATAATCTCACATCATATCTATGGCCTCAGTTTGATGCTTGTTATTGAGATTGAGATTAAATTAACAATTCGATAGACCCAACAATTTTTTGTTTGATTGTTATAAAATAGATCAAATTAATAATTCTGTCAACTATCAATTCCACCAAAGTAGTGAATTAGTAATATTCATCTCAACATAGTATTACCAATCTAATCCCCTAGGATTGAACCTTAAATTTTATTATTTACTCCGTCTCATTTTTTTATTAAGAGAATTATTATTATTTCATACAATAAAATAAATAATATATTTTTAATGTCAATAACTTTTTGTCAATAAAAGTAAGTAAATATTTTTATTATATCAAATATGCAATTTAAAAACATTTTTCAAAAAAAAAAAAAAACTATTTTAAGATAGTGCAAACATGCTCTTAAAAATCTTACATGTCACGCTTTCATTCTCAATCTCCCTCTTCTCCAAGGCATTCATCCCAATCAGTTGTGTCGTAATTGAAGTGTTGAAAAATTGAAAAGTATAACAAGATTCTTCTCTTTTGTGTTCTAAGAAGTGAAAAAATAAAAAAGACCATTTACAAGCATATGTTCAAAATTACATGTTAGTCCTATGAGTGGTAATAGCAACAATTTGTGGTTTCATTTATAATTTGGGCTTTCATGCATTAGGGTTTTCGATCTTAGTTCACCATCTCAATAACTGTTGGAGTATTTTTTTTATTTTGGGATCCTCATAGTTATATGTGGCTTGTCGCATTTGCGTGAATTTGAATATAGGGTTGTGATTTGTGCTTATCTATTTGATTATGGTATTTAATACGTAGGATTGGATGTCATATTTAATACATAGGATTGGATATCATATTGAGTGGGGTCCATATATCAATTGTTTGGTTAACATATTCATGGGATATGATATCCCAAGTTCAAAGCCAATTTCAAGGATATACAATAAAGGTGGTTTGTGGCTTTTGATAGCCCCTCTTGCTAAATGACGTTTTTGCCCATTAACCACAAAACCTCTCATCTGATCCAACCCTATTCAGCACCAGATCTATTTTGATGGGGGTTTTCGACGGAGTTCTTTAGCACCTATTCAGCACATACATTTGCAGAGAGGGATAGATATTTTTAGAGAGAATCGAAGACACACACACACTTAAGTTGTTATCAAAGAAGCTTTGCAAGGAAGAAAGGCAGGTTCTATCATTCTCTCTCTCTCTAAGATTTAGTTTTCTCGATTATGCTGCCATCATCTCTTGCACATATTGACTTTGTCATCGGAGGAGGTGCACCGGGAAACACTCCGGCACCCCTTTTCTCATGATTTCTTGCTTGATTCCAGGAACTAAAGGAGAGAGTCGTCACTAGTGATCAAGGAGGAAAAAGTGCACCATCAATTGGCACCGTCTGTAGGAATCCTTCAAAACAAATTGGTAGTTTTTGCCTTAAATAGTGAGAACGAGATCGATGGCAGATGAGAACAATCGATTGGGAGAAAATCTTAACCTACCACTAAGGGGCGACCTACAAGCTAATCCCGTCTAAGTGCAACTTCAAAACTTGACTTAGGGGATTTTTTAGCTGATTCAACAAAATCAGGAGTTGCTAATGCATTTAAGGCATTAGGAAGGAGCATGTAATCTCCCCGAACAGAATGAGGAGTTTGATGAAGGCGTAAACACCTGCAATAATCCCCCGGGTGAAGAGGTTGGAGAAGTTGCGAGCGGAGTTAACCTCCCATATTCCCCCAACCCAAGGGGACACACCAATTAATCAAGGGGGAAACCAAAACACTCTAGCACATCAATGGCGTGGGACAAGCAGATACATGAGGTTAAGGGCTTAGCTCAATCATTTGATGGAGACAATGAGAGGTAAAACACCATCTACTTTAGATGATTTGATGCATAAAATCAGTTCTCCATTCGTAGTAGCCATTATGGCAGCTCCTCTTCCCATTAAATTTAAAATACCCCCGATGGATATCTTTGATGGAGCATCTAACCCTTTGGATCATCTCAACAATTACAAAATCAATAATATGCCTTTATATCGTCCCATAAGAGATAATGTGTAAAGCATTTCCCACCACACTAAAGGGCCCGACTAGAATTTGGTTTGCCAAATTAAAATCTGAGTCTGTGGATTCTTTCTCCCAATTAAGTAAGCTCTTCGTCAGTGTAGACACTCCAATTTGATCCCGCCCAATCTTAGGAGAATTCGATGATGAAAACAGTTGAAATGGTGTCTCAGTACGATCCTTGAAAAATGATCTAAAGCTCGGTATTTGAACTCAATCATAAAAACTTTCAAACCAATAAAATCTTTTTGAACCACAAACTCCTATGTGACGACCGTCAATAGAACTCTTTGGAAACTTTCACCTTTTGTGGCGACCACCACCTCCAACATGGCGACCGCCAACTTGCATTGTGGTAATCGCCAATAGAAAATTTTAGAACCTTTTCAAACATGGCGATCGCCAACTCATGACCTGGCGACCGCCAACTTCAATTGGCCTGACGTGTCCCAAACGTGTCAATATCTCATTGGTTGAAAAAATCTATAAATCTCGTACCCTGGCATACGTTTTCAGAACAAAATTTTAGAGAGAAGTTTAGTGAGAAAAGATCTGTCGAGTCGTCGAGCAATCTGAACCCCGATGCCGAAATCCTGTCGAAGTACTGAGAGCCGAACCCCCAATATCAAAGTTCTGAAACCCTAGCTTGGATCATCGCTCAAGGATTGAATTGCCCATTGCCATTCCCTGACTCGAGGATTCCTTAGCAATCCAAGTATTTCGTTTGGATTTTCGATCTTTCTAACTCCAATCTCTCTCTTTTGGAGTGATCGTGTTAAGTTCAATATCATTTCTTGTATTTCTTTTGTTTCTATAGTTAACTTTGTTTATTAGTTAGTTTGCCTCATGTAATTTAGTCACTTTAATTGATTTCTTAATTTACGTATTCACACTAAACACATTGCTATTTTTAATTAATTCATCAATTAAGTGCTAATATATTTTGACAATTACAACTTGTACTATTGTTAATTGTTATTATCAATACACTAACATTCATATAAATGTAGTTGTTAATACTACATTTACATTTTCTAATAATTGTCTAGTTATATATTCTTCATTTTTTTTTCTTTTCTTTTCCTAATGTTAGTTTAATTTTTCTTTCTAGCATTTCTTTTTCTTTTCTTTTCTTTCTCCTCTTATTTCTAGCATTTACATTCTTGTAATATTAGTTTAATGTAGCATTTCTTTTAACATTAGCTTAATGTAAGCTTATAATATTTCATTTTCTTTTGTCTATTTCTTTTGCTTTTCATGTTGACCTTATTCGTAGTACTTATTTTATTTTATTTTATTAAAATCAAAAATCACGAAAAAGCCTTTTAAGCTAGTTAATATTATTCTTCTTTTTTTTATTTTCATCTTTTAAATAATAGTATAGTTTTCTTTTTTAATAATAGTTAAAATTCTCTTATTCATTTCATTCCTTTTATTTCTTTTCTTCTCTTTTGTTTCAAAACATAAGATAGTTAGATCTTTGGTTAAATAATTTAATTTAGTTCTCTTTTAAAACTTTTTGGTTAAATCTCATTTGTAAATATTCTTTCATTTTCTCTTATTTTTAGTTAACTCTTTAAATATTCTCTTGTGTAGGTAAAAGAAATTACATAAAATTCTTGTCATTTGTTTTTCTTCATTATTAAACTTTTTGAGTATAAAATTGTATACACTTTTTATTTTAGTTTAACATTTTTTTAGTAAAAAATAATTATGTTAATGCTAACCTAGTTTATTTTGGTGATATACATGTTTTAGTTTCTTTATTTGAAACTATGTTTAGAATAATTTAGTTTATCTCTTGTTAGCAATTCATGTTTAAATCATGATTGTTTTGTTTATTTTGATGAAAATGTATGCGGGTGTACTCCATATATCATTTAGTTCGAAATTGTATGTCGTAGGACTCAGGATTTTCTTTTCTTATCTGTTTTGTTTGGAGTTCTATATGCATACGTTATGTATTTTTCATATTTAATTTTAAATGTTCTCTCTTTACCTCCACTTTCTTTATTTGCATGCATTTGAAAAATTTTATTAAAAAATCAATGATAATTAGTAGAGGCAATGTCATGTCCCAAACTCCAGATCATGCGAAAAGCCCACGAACAACCACCAAAACCGAAATGCAACAAACCCCAAGATTTCTCTCAAAAGCATAAGACATGCATACATCGGCCCACAGCCATAAGAAATACATATACTTTACAACATGAAACATATACAAAAGGTATTAACTACCTAACAAAGATCAAACAATAGGGTCTTGCCAATAGCCACCTCCGGGAACCTCAAAATCAACCTACATGACCACGTTCACCTAAATTTTTTTTAACAAATTCCACAACGTGAGCCGAAATCCAATAGAAACAGATTATAAAGTAGTAAAACAGGTTATGCAATCACATAGCATAAATTTAACTCAATCACATGAGTCTCGAAAGATTTTCCATCTTGAAAACCACCAGTTTTCTAGCAGGCCAACACAAGCCTCAAAACAGTTTTCTATCAGAAAACTCCAGTAAACCAATGTGCACACACGTACGGACACACACAGATCACATCATGTGATCCTACCAACTCGTGGTCAAAATAAGGCACCGCTGCCAGACGGGCATATAGACCCTATCACGTTACTACCACCCGACCATACAAGGCCCGCGAAGTAACTGAACGCCCTATACTTCCAACACGACATGTTTCTTTTCCCGGCTCACTAACCGACGGGCAGAGACACCCAATTATACGCAGTATTTTGGTCTTTTATCGTGGAGCAACTCGTGCCCATATTAGCTAGATCCGAAGATCTCTGCTCGATCCTTTTTTATTATCACATTTAAAACATACCCGCGTGAGTCCAACCCAAAAGGTTCCTCTCACCAAACCCAAAACACGTCACAACATATTTTACACCGTTTTATCAAAATGCTTCAAAACCTGAGACTCAACCCCAAAAGTTTGCTCCAAACCTCCAAACCAATTTGTTGAGATTGTTATAAATTCACCCTTTTCAAAACTACCCTTTAAAAACCAAATATCCACAAGTCATATCATCTAATAAACTAAGAAAAAGTGAAAAACATGCTTTTTATCCAAACAAACACGGTTTAAACATAAAATATGACATTCAAGTGAACCAAGGGCTCTTGGAACTCACCCCAATTCCAAAACTCTTTTTTTCACACAAAGAAAGAAAAGAGTTAACACCAACAGAAAAAGTGTCAACACAGATAGAAAAGGTGTCAACATAAACAACAGAGGTGTCGACACAAACAGCGAAGGTGTCGACACAAATAGAAAATGTGTCAACACAAACAGCGAAGGTGTCGACACAAATAACCCAGGTGTCTGTAGACACCCCAATTTGACCCTGCCTAATATTAAGTGAATCCGATGATGAAACTAGGTGAAATGGTGCCTCAATTCGATCCTCAGAATGTGATCCAAGCTCAGTATTCGAACCTAGAACCTTCAAACCAAATAAATTTGATTGAATCTTCGAAACTTGCTGCCCAAGTAAAGTGATCGCCATGTTCATTGTGGCAACCGCCAATAAAATCTCTTGGAAACCCTAGTCAATAGTGGCGACCGCCACCTCCAAACCAGCGACTGCTAACTTGCATTGTGGCGACCGCCAATAAAATCTTGTGGAACCTTTCAAAAATATGACGACTGCCAACTTGCATTGTGGCGACCGCCAACTCCAAATGGCATGACATGTCTTAAAACGTGGTAGCATCTCATTAATTGATGAACTCTATAAATACCGTACCCTTGGTAGGTTTTTCAGGACAAAGAAAATTAGTGAGAGGTTTAGTGAGAGAAATTCTACCGAGTTATCGAGCAATTCTAAGTCCCGATGCCGAAACCTTGCCGAGATACCGAGATTCAAACCCCCGACGCCTACATTGAACCCTTGCTTGGATCACCACAAGAGGAGTAGACCGTTGAAGCACATTCCCGACTTGAGAATTTTCTGGCAATCTAGGTACCTCGTTTGGATCCCCGATTCATCTAAACTCCGTTTTCTTTCTATTTGAGTGATCGGGTTAACTTTCAATTTCAATTTATACATTTCTTTTATTTATGTAATTAACCATGTTTATTATTTAAATTGCAACACTTAGTTTAATCTTTTTAATTAATTACTTAGTTTACACATCCACACTAAGTACATTATCTTTTTCTTTGATCAAATTAGTGCTTACATATCTTAGCAATTACAACTTATTAATGTTGTTAATTGTTATAATAATGGACCTACATTTATGTGAATGTAATAATTAATACTACATTTCATATTTTAGTTAAATAGTTGTATTTAATTTTTTTTATTTTTTCTAACATTCTTTTCTTTTCTTTTCTTATAATATTAATGTTCTCTTCTTTTAAGTGTTAACTTCAAATTCTTTCAATTATTTCCCAACTTCTTCTTTTTTTCTTCATAGTAGTGTAATTTTTATTTTTAGCATTTTATTTCCTCTTCCATGTAGTGTAGCTTTATTTTCTTTTTCTTGTAATGTAATTTTAATTTTAATTTCTTTTTTCATGTAATGTAGTTTTAATTTCTTTTCCTTTCTTTTTAAGTCTTTTTTTTTCTTTTAGTATTAATTTAATTAGTATTTCTTTCCTCTTAATGATAGTATTTAGTGTAAAGCACCATTTTTTTTATAACTTTATTTTCTTTTCATAACACTTATTTTTTCTTTCATTTTATTAAACCCAAAAAGCCATAAAAAAATCTTTTAAGTTAATATTCATCTTTAAATGTTAGTATAAATTTTTTCTTATTAAAGTAAATTTTATTTATTTATTTTTCTCTTATTTTCTTTTGCTTCTTTCAAAATATAAAATGTAAATAGTTAAGTTTTCTCTTTTTCAATAGTTTGATAATATTTTCTAACCTTTTTATCTTAGCATAAATTTTTTTTTGTAAAACTATTCTTTTGTTTTAAATCTTTAAACCATCTTTTGTTATAAAATCCTTATTTTAAATTTCTTTATTAGTAAACTTTCTTTAAGATTTTTTTTATGCATCTTTTATCTCATTTTAGCAATTTTCATTTTTGTCATGTTAATTTAGTTTGTTTTGATAATATGCATGTTGTAGTTACCTTAAAATTGTGTTTAGAATAGTTGCTTATTTTATTAGCAAATCATGTTTAGGTAAATTTTGGCATCTTTTAGCGTGTTTTATGATATTTTATTTGAATTATGATAGTTAGCCTATTTTTATGAATATTGCATACAGGTATGCTCTATGTATCCTTTAGTAAGATATTACATGCCGTAAGACTTGAAATTTTTCTTTTGATACTTGTTTTATTCGGCGTTCTACCTACATATATGATGTATTTTTTTCATTTGATTTTGAATGTTTTCTCTTTGCCTCTATTTTCTTTATTTGCATGCATTTGAGAAATTCTGTTAAAGAACCAACGATGATTAGTAGAGGCCAACCTTATGGTTGGGCGAACGGGGTGCCTAACACCTTTTCTGATTCGTATCTTAGCTCCCGAACCCTCTTTCTCTAGTTAACTTTTTCAAGATCAGTAGTCATTTTTATTTTTTTAGTTTTTCTCAAAAATTAAGTGACGACTCTATTTTCAACAAAAAGAAATTTTCAAAATTTAATTTTCAAGATGTCATAATATTTTCTAAACATCTTTGAAATCCTTTATTTTGGACCATTTTCAAAACTCCCAAAATCCCGACACCACAGTATTTTTTGACGACTCTGTTGGGGACTAGTGTATAAAATCAAATAAGAGGGTTAGACTTGAAAACATCATTGGTTCTTAATAAGAATTTCTCATTTGTATTTTTGCATGCACGTGCATTGTTCTTCAACCCTCCTGCCTGGTCGACCTGATGCTTTGAACGTTCATCCATTTCGAGAATTGTTGGGAAGACATGCAACTCTTACTGACTGTACGCTATAATAGGTGCAGTAAAAGAGTTCGGGCATACTATTTGACCATGTCCTGCACTACTCCAGGCATGTGAGGTATATACCTAGCTCTATTCAGAAGATACCCTGTTCGATTAACCAAAATTGGCCCTTTTGCATATAGTGAACTTAGAACCCCCCATTAGGTGCTGCTAACCGTAGTAGGATTATGTGTTTTTCTTAATTGCATGTTTTGCCTGCGTATTGTTAGGATTGTTTTGTTCGGGTTTAAGCTAGTTCCTTTTCTGGGTTTGGCTCGAATTTTTCGTCATCCTTTGATTAAGTTAGTTTTTTGCCTTCGGGTTCTTACCCAAGTTTTATTTTTCACCATGTTTGTTTTCCACACCATAGTTTTCCTAGGGTCATGCCTGTGTTTTGTTTTGTAGCCTCTAAGATAGTTTATCTCTTTCTTTTGGGTTTTCCCTAGATTGTTAGTTTCTCCTCTGCCTTTGTTTAGGCTACCCTTGTCGCACCCGTGAAAGTTAGTTCTTTACCGTTATGCTGTCCATTTTTTCTTAAAATTTTAGATCAAATCGGTCCTCTCAGTCTAGTTCTATTTTCTTATTGGAGTGCCGTCCGTTTATCCTGTTGATATCCTATTGATATGCTGTCAGTATGTGCCAGGCAGAGGTATTGTTTCAGTCTCCGTGTTTATTTGCTCATGATTTGCTGTCTGAGATATTTGCTATCTGTCATCAGAATGCTTGTCCGGGAGGTGTTTGATACTAGTTATTCTTACTTTTGGTATTTAGATGTTTTTATAGATTTACCATTGGGCAAAAAAAAGTATAGTCAACACGTGTCTGCGAAAGATTAGTGACAGGAAGACTCCGTAGGGTATTCACACAGTCAACTGGAATGGCAGAGAACGAGGTGAACTTGGCAGCTCTGATGAGAGCGATTACTAAAATACAGAGGGCCGTAGAACAGCAGACCCAAGCTCAAGTACAATGTCAGGCTCAAATCTGGCCAATTTAGGCCCGTATACCTGTTATAAATGGACAACCAGAGGACACAAATGAGAATGCCAAGGACTTTTGGGATGATAATTAGGTCCCCGATGGACCGCAAATTGTTCTGCCACCACCACGGGTCTCTCGTCAGGTGATAGTTGAGGAAGAAAACACTGCTCAAACCAAAGAATTTGCATTGATTGAAAAGATTGACCGGATGGAGAAGGTCCTTAGAAAGGCCAAAGGAATCGAAGAGTACATGCTAGATCTGGGAGGACTATGTTTATTCCTAGACGCTAAGCTACCAAAAAAGTTTAAAATGCTGGACATAGAAAAGTTTGACAGAACCCGAGATCCCTGAGTTCATCTTTGAATGTATGTTGGTACCCTATCGCCAATGAAAATTGATGACCAGTAGAAAGCCCAGCTCTTTCACCGATCTCTTTTTGGGGCAGCCTAGAAATGGTTTCTCTCTCTCGATGTAGCAAAGATCAGAACTTGGGAGGACATAGCTACGGCATTTGTTAGTTAATATAGTTACAATGTCTAACTACATGTCACCACTAGAGAGCTTGAAACAACCCGATAGGAGAGCTGAGAGTCTTTTGTTGATTTCTTGACCAGATGGAGGGGTAAGACTGCCAAGATGACAAATTGGCCTTATGAGAAAGAGCAAGTGAGGATAGTAGTGAAGAATCTGCAATCCCCGTTGAAGCGCTATCTGATCACGTAGCCACTCTCCACATTCGAGCAGTTGTTTGATGGTGAGGTTCAAATAGAAGATGCAATCTAATCTGGGGATATTGAAAAACCCGAACCTAGCAAAAAACCTTAAAGAACATTCCCAGCAAACAACCCAAAACCAAACTGCTACCACCAACCTCGTGTCTCGCTCAAGCGAGGTAAACTTGCTAAATCCATCCTTTTCTGCCCAGCAATCCAATAATACTCAACAGTCAGACAATAGTCAACAGCAACAAAGGCCGAGGAGAGTCTTCACTCCCTTTAACATTTCCACCGCCTTGAGTTGACTCGTCGAGAAAGGACTTATCAAGCCATTGGACCCCATGCCTGTACCTGATCCCCTACTGCCAGGATTTAATATTTCTCAATACTGCACCTTCCACCAAAGTCACGGGCATTTAACTACTAAATGTTTGAGGTTGTGTCATGAGATCTAGAATCTCATTGACAACAAAGTGATCCTGCCGTCGTCCGTTAGTCCAAAATCGAACGTTACGACTAACCCCTTGCCAAATCATGCCTGGCAAACTGGGGTAAATTACACGTCTTTAGGAGAATCGAAGGACCTAAGTCAGCACATTTGTTCATCATACCTACCACATCCTCATGTTTCAATAATTGAGGATCAGACGGCATGCTCATTTATCGTGGTTAGAGGCAGCGAGAAAGGATGGAGGAGTGGAATGATGGTGCTTGGGAGTGGTATCAGACATCATTCCCACCTATCTGACTAAAAGAAGAGGAGCTCAACGAAGAAGATGATTTGCCTTTGGATTACCCAGCTTGACCATATGGGTTTGGTCACATGGTCGATGGCTTTACCCTTCCCCAGCTTTTTGAGGAAGAGGTATATGTAGATGAAATGTAATCTTTGGCTAGTAAGAGTTGTGCTGAAATCCGACAGAGCAGAGTGGACCGATTTCTGGGCCGCCCAGGAACAGTTGGTGGATCTTATTGAAGAAGACATTTGGGAGAAAGTTGACAATACATGGGCTATAGAAAATGATAAGGAGACGAGAGGAAGAACAAAAATCACTAATTTAGGCGATTTGTGGGAATTTGAAATCCCTCTACTTTTGAACGAGGTACGACAAACCAGTGACACAATAACAGGATTATGGGATCCTAAGGAGGAGATAGAACATCTGACCAGAAGTGGGCGGCATTTCAACCCAGTCCAGCTGGAAAAGGGGCAACCAAGTGGAAAAGGGAAGGAAAAAGAACATGAGGAAGAGGATGATGCGGTGTTGAAGCAGTTAAAGAAGACGCAAGCCAATATCAGCATTTGGGGGCTACTGATGGCCTCGCACAAACACAGATAAGCTGTGCTAAAGGTTTTATATAAAGCCAGCGTTCTGATAGAGGCCACCCTAGAGCAACTGATTGGACTTATTCTGCCGGTGGTTGAACCGAAAGTCATTTTCTTTTCTGATAAAGATCTACCAATAGAAGGAAGGAATCACAACAAACCACTGCACATCACCGTTAAGTGCCTGGACAAATGGGTCCCCGTGACTCTTATCGATAACGGGTCTGCATTAAATGTATGTCCGCTTAGAACAACACTTTGCTTAGGACTAAAGACAGAGCAATTCATACAAAGTAATCAAGGAGTTCGGGCTTATGACAACACAAGAAGGGATGTATTGGGACTTGTGTCATTTGCAATATCAGTAGGACCCTTGGAAGCGTCGGTCGAGTTCCATGTACTAAATGTATCGGTATCTTTTAACTTGCTGTTGGGTAGACCTTGGCTGCAAGACCCAAGTGTCCAGGCTATACCATCGACTCTCCATCAGAAACTGAAATTCATAAGAAATGGGGCAATTTTGACTATTCACGAGGAAGACAGCATTCATCTCCCAATAGGAGGAGAAGGCTCAACTATGTTGGAAGTATAGCATGGTGAAGATGATGTATTACTCAGTGGTTTCTGATTTGATGAAGCACAGGCTGTCCAGATACTAATGAATGAGGAGGAAATGTACATTAACCCATGGGCTATAACAATGATGAGAAAAATGTCCTTCCCTGGTATGGGATTAGGGCGTAAGCAGTAGGGAATCCTGGAACCTATTCAGGTATTACCAACTTCGCACCATTTTGGTCTTCGGTACAAGCCAACGAAAGAGGATTTGGAAGGACCTAGAAGGGGAAGGAAGGCCAATTATTCTATGACGCTTAATGGGCACTTCGTCAAGGAAGGGGAGGATTTCTAGTATTGTGGCTTTCCAGAGCCATGGATTGATGAAGAAACCAATCAAAAGCTGCCAGGGTTGGGGATCTTTTTTAGCCATCAGTTGTCTGATTTAGAAGAGGAAAAGACAGTGAAAGGGGAAGAGAAAGATGAGAAGCTTCGAGAGGAAGATTGGGCTGACAAGCTCGATGGTACTGACATGGGGATGCTATTTAATGAAGAGATGGCTAACCTGCATGTAACTGACCCAAACTATTTCATGATGGGTTTTAGCATACCAGCAGACTGCACTAAGCTCATCGTCAATGCGGCTGCAAAGGAGGTGAAGAGTTGGACCACCGAGTCTTGTAATATGCAGGTCATCTATCTTGAGTCCGAGTTTGAGTCAGAGTCTATAGTCGAGAGCACATCTGTTGGTGCTCTTCTCCCTGCTTTTACTGTCGAATTTGTAATTCTCTCTGCTTTTAATAAAATAAACGAGATTTCTGGTTACTCTACTTTGTTTGATTTATTTCATACGCTTTTCGACGATTTTGAATTCAACGGGAATATTCCTAAAGAAATAAAATTTTTAATAAAAAGAGAAAAGCCCAACCAATAATTGAAGAAACTTTGTCAATAAATTTGGGTAATAAAACTAACCCACAAAATGTACAAATTAGTTCTTTTTTATCCTTAGTTGAACAAGAACAATTAATAACTTTATTAAAAGAATTCAAGGATGTATTTGCATGGTCTTACGAGAATATGCCCGAAATTGATCTCGACATTGTCTAGCACCATATCCCCTTATACCCCGATGCCAAATCGGTTAAACAAAAGTTAAGACGAATTCGGCCAAAATGGGCTCTGAAGATCAAAGAAAAGGTTGCCAAATAGATCAACGCGGGATTCCTGATGGTGACTGAGTATCCAAAGTAGGTGGCCAATATGGTGCCAGTTTTAAAGAAGGACAAACGTATCTGAGTCTGTCTAGATTTTTGGGACCTCAACAAGGCTAGCCCGAAAGATGATTTTCACTGCCGCACATCGATGTCCTGGTGGACAGTACAGCGGGGCACGCCTTGTTGTCATTTATGGATGGCTTCTCTAGATATAATCAGATTCTAATGGATCCTGAAGATAGAGAAAAGACAACATTCACGACACCCTGGGGCACCTATTGCTATCGTGTGATGCCGTTTAGTTTGAAGAATGCAGGGGCAACCTATCAGAGGGCTGCCACTACTTTACTGTGTGACATGATACATAAGGAGGTCGAGGTGTACGTGGACGATATGATAGTCAAGTCCAAGGATCGGGATGGACACATCATAGCACTGCAAAATTTCTTCGAAAGGATTCGAAAATACAAGATGCGGCTTAACCCACAAAAGTTTGCCTTTGGGGTTACTGTCGGAAAAATACTTGAATTTATGACCACTCAACGGGGTATCGAAGTGGATCCTTCAAAGATTAAGGTAATCTTGGAAATGCTCCCTCCAAGGACCGAACGAGAAGTTAGGGGCTTTTTGGATAAAATACAGTTTATCAGTCGATTCATTACAAAACTGACAACTACCTGTGAGCTTCTCTTTCATATGCTAAAGAAAGGAGTCAAGTTTGAATGGGATAAAAAATGTCAAGATTCCTTTGATGCCGTCTGATAGTACTTGAAAATTTCTCCAGTTCTAGCTTCTCCCGAACCTAATAGGCCACTGATCCTCTATTTATCAATGACTGATTCAGCTATGGGATGTATGCTGGCACAGGAAAGTGAAACTAGAATCGAAAAGGTTGTCTACTACTTAAGTAAGAAGATGACGGGACCAAAAATACGGAACACACCATTGGAAAAGACATGTTGGGCCTTAGTCTGGGCTTTCCAAAAATTAAGGCATTACATGCTGTCTTTCACAGTAAATATCATCCTCCGGATGGACCCGTTGAAGTACCTATTTGAAAAGCCGGCATTAACAGGAAGGTTGGCTCGATGGTTGCTGTTGCTATCAGAATTTGATCTTCAATATGTCACCCAAAAGTCAGTCAAGGGCAGAGCAGTGATAGAATTCCTGGCCGATCAACCAATTGAAGGAGGCAAAGACAGAGTTCTAGTTTCCTGACGAGCAACTGATGAACGTCAGGGATGACAAGTGGACTCTATATTTTGATGGCACATCCAATCAGTATGGTTATGGAATAGGAGTCTTTCTTGTCACTCCTGATGATTCACATGTTCTGTTATCTTTGAAGCTAAAATTTGAAGTTACCAATAATCAGGCTGAGTATGAAGCATGTCTAGCTTGATTGGAGGTAGCATTAGAATTAGGGGTAAGGAAACTAGAAAGTCATCGAAGATTCAGCGCTGGTGGTTTCACAAGTGAGAGGAGAATAGAAGGTCAGTGACTCAACCTTGATTCTCTATCATCAAGAGCTAGAGAAACTGATACCGTGTTTTGAATCAGTGATATTTATCTACGTGCCAAGACTGCAGAACAAGTTCGCTGACGCACTGGCCACCTTAGGATCCATGATTGACATACCATCTGGGGTTTGAATGAGGCCTTTAAGAATTGAACAAAAAAGAAAGCCAACATACGAGATGACAACTGCAATCGAGGAAAGCACTGACGACCTTCCATGGTACTTTGATATTAAGAACTTCGTAGAGAAAAGAGAATATCCCAAGTTTTCCAGCAAAAAGGACAAAAGGGCGATACGAAGATTATCTGCATAGTTTGTCATTTGCGGTGGTAGGCTTTAGAAACGAGGGTATTCTGGGGTCAATAAGCTGTATGTCAACACTGAAGAGGGCTAAGCATTGATGAAGGAAATGCACTCGGGAGTTTGTGGGCCACACATGAGCGAAAATATATTAGCCAAGAAGATCCTGCAACAAGGGTACTTTTGGATGATAATGGAGACAAACTGTATACAATTTGTGCAGAGGTGTCATAAGTGTCAGATTCACGCAAACCTTATGCACGTTCCCCTATCTCAGCTGTACAACCTGACATCACCATAGCCATTCCCAGTATGAGGCATCGATGTGATCGGCAGAGTAACACCGAAGGCATCAAATGGGAATGAATTTAGTTTAGTGGCCATTAACTACTTTACCAAATGGGTAGAAGCAGCTTCCGACTTGGTATTGAAAGCCTCCCATGTTACTAAATTTATCAAGCAAAATATTATTTGCCGGTATGGGGTCTCCCACGAGGTTATATCAGATAATGGCTCGCATTTTCAAGGAAAGGTCTTGGATCTTTTCGAAGAATACCAAATAATGGCTCACAAAATCTCACCATATCGGCCGCAGACCAATGGGGCAGTCGAGGCAGCAAACAAGAATATTAAGAAAATTCTATAAAAGATGATCAACTCACATAAGGATTGGCCGGAACATCTACCATTTGCACTTTGGGGATACAGAACATCAATAAGAACTTCGACGGGAGCTACGCCATACTCTTTAGTATACGAATGGAAGCTGTACTTCCCATTGAAGTGGAAATCACTTCATTAAGAGTAGTGGCCGAGGCTAGTATTTCAGAAGTAGAATGGCAGAAGAATCGAATGGAGGAGTTACTTTTGTTTGACGAAAGAAGACTACAGGCTCTGTTTCATGTACAAGGATACCAGAGGAGGATAGCTCGATCATTCAATAAGAAAGTCAAGACCCAGGACCTTAGAGAAGGAGATTTGGTTCTTAAAGAAATCAGAGCTCCTATCTTTGACCCGAGAGGCAAGTTTAAGCAAAACTGGTCCGGACCGTTTCTCATCAAAACCATCATGACTGGCGGTGCAGTCATTATTATGAATTTGGATGGCAATGCGTTCTCCACTCCAGTAAATCTCGACTAACTCAGAAAGTACTATCCTTGAGGTAAAAATAAAGATAAAATAAAAAGTTTGTTGAGTTGAAAATTGAAAAGGTAACTCAAGAAAAAATTAGAGCAGCCTGCAAGGCTGAAAATCTAAAAGGGGGACCTTGACAAAAGTTTGGGCACTACAAAATGAGAGTGTCAATACTCGAGTGTAAACCAAGCCCGAACTACGTTATGGCTCGATTCCATCTTTTTGGGATACGTAGGCAGCTTCTTTTAAGAAGTCCGGTCACATTCTTTTTTTTAACCATATTTGAATCCAAGTAAGACTAATGCAAATTAATTTTTGGATTTCGATAATAAAGTTAAAAAAAAAACTTTGAATAAATTTGAACCATCGTGAACATAAAGTGGGAGTTTTCATTACTTCGATTTAGAATTACTAAGTTTTTGAAAGGAATGGCACGTAAGTTCCAAACTCTACAAATAAAAAACAAAGCTGTGAAATTTTTCAAAACAAAGCAGAAGTTTTCAAGTCTTTCTCCTTTTCACCGCTTGTTTCCCTTCTTCCTTGTCCTTCTTCTTCCTATCCTGCAGCAGCCATGTCTTGTACTCAGTAGAAAGCTCAGGACATTGTAGCTCTTGCATTTTCATACGTGAACAAGAAGGCTAGGCATCCTGATACAGTGTTAGAAATGGAGCCCGCAGCGCAGATGAAAACAGACATCCTCGAATACTGGGAAAAATGATATGACTTCGCCCAAACTACTGCATGATCCTCTAAGGGTAATAGAAGGTAGTCTGATGAAGATCAATCAGCAAAATGCCAGGGTGATCCATAGTAGTTAGAGTCATGGCAGGGATCTACCACCAGGGGCACTGCTAGGTAATATCTAGGCCGATTAGAGAAGAAAGATACTGTCGCTAGGCTACCTCGGTGTCGCATATCTGAGAACGGGGATGGTAAAGAAAAGCTGCGGCACTGTGCCTATTAGTGGGAGGCTTTTGTATAAGATTTATCTTCTCCATCAGGTAGATCTACAGTAAAAATTAGAAAAGTGAAGGAGAAGCCTTGCAGTATGACAAAAGTCTGATAAAAGGAGAGGTTTTGAGCTTACCTGAAGAAGTAAGGGACTTCCAGCAAAAGACGTGGTCTCACCACGATGAACAGCGTCTAGACTCAGCAGTGTCGTGGCTAAGACAAGCGGTAAAAGTCCTTCCCCATCCATATCTTATCTGCAATGTCAACCAATAAACAGCTAACTCGTCCGTCAAAGGGGACAAGAAGGTACTGGGCAAGAAGACAGAAGCAAAGAGCATAACGACGCCGCAGCTGAAAGTCGAGATCGCTGAGGTCGCTAGTAGGATGAAACCTCTCAATGAGCCATGGGATGTCAAGGCCGTCACCCGATGCCAAAAGAGAAGCTTCCATCTTAGACAACCATAGAGTTGCATCACCCGTTGCCGAGCCAAAAACGAGAAAGTGGGAACAATAACAGGACTCCGCGGAGCCAAATCCAAAATAGCAGCAAACTCCTCCATAGTGGGACATAGTTCTTCAAGGCCAAATCGAAAGATGTGAGACTACCGATCCCACAGTTGTGCAGCAGCTGACAGTAAAGGTTTGTTAATCTTCACGGTCCTCAGTGAGAAAATGGCATTAAGGCCAAAAGGAGTGAAGTTCAAACGTTCGATATGGGAGGATGCCTCAATTCATGAAGAAAGGGGATTAGCTATATGGGTCAGAGTAATAGAAAATGGGGGCCTCCGAGGTTGTTTTTATAAGGTAAGAAAGGGCGGGAAATCAAAATTTTGGTAAAAGGCATGTTCACTGTGGCGATTGCCACCTCGGAGCTGGCGATCGCCAACTCGAAAAAGCATAGTACAGTGACATTAGCCTTTTGACTAGGCGATCGCCATGTTGTAACTGGAGACCGCCATATTAAAAGGTGTCAAGCATGTACCAGTTTATGGTTTCTATATTCTGTGTAAGTCTTGACATTTGTATTACGCATCCATGACAGTTTGAGTAGTAAATGAAATAGTAGATGAATATCTAGTAATAAATGGCACGAAGGCCCGAAATGCATCAAAAGTGGTAGAATGTTTCAAAATGTAACTGGGGCACCCAGGCCCAATAAAACAGTAAATAAGGGCACGTAGGCCCATAAGTGTATCAAACTGGGGCATGCATGCCTATCAAAATAAAGTGTAACTGAAAGTAAAAAAGGGGGGGGGGGGTCTCTTTCTCTCAATGGTACCTCGGTCGGACCCGGTGAGAGTACAGATCGACTTCCTCTGAGCTGTCATCCTCAAAAAGTCTGTCAAACTCATCATTATCATCACTACTAAAGGAGGAGACAACTCTGGAGCGACTCCGGATAGAAGAGGCAGATCCTCAAGAACGAGCTCTAGAAGTGGCAGCACGGGACCCACGACCTCGCGCCGAAACTGGGGTAAGAAAAGGAGGTTGACCAAGAACCAGTGGTGGTACTACGCCAGTGGTAGCCACTGGTGCCTAAAAAGAGAAGCAAGTGTAAGAATAAAATACATAATACAATGACAAAACACAGGAAGAGATACTCACTGGCAAAGGAACGAATGGAACCCCAGCTGCACGTAAGCCTGCATCCTGCTTGCGGGTAAGGGTCCGCATGCCGCTCACCACTAGCATGAGATGATCCAGCTAAGCCTGATCCGTATGTCAAGAAATAATACAGAACTTAGCAGTCTACGAATAAAGAAAGATGAAAAGGAAATAGTGAGAAGAGAGTCAAACCTGAGCATGCTCTGGCCGAAACTCCGAGGCTGGAGGAACCAAGATGGGGATATCAAAAGGATACTCGGCAATGAAGGACGACACCGCCCAAGGTACCTCAATAGCCCTAGCCCCAGCTCCTCCAGCAGCTGCTCCGACAGCAGCAGCAGCAGCAGCAACAGCTCCAGCTCCAGCTCCTATAGAAGCATCAGTGCTGACGTCAGCAGCCTCTGGCATATGTCTCTGCCTCCTGCTACCTGGGGCAGCCGGGCCGGGTCCTAGTGGACCTAGTAGATGAGCCTAGGCCCATGCGGTGTAATCTCCCTCCGCCACCAGCAGCTCAATAGCTGAAGTCCCTACCAGCTCTAGGAGAAGGTCGACCCTGCTCAGATGATCGGTCCGACGCATACAGACCGGAGGAACCACTGAGATCTGAAAGTGATCCAGGCTGAGTGACTGACGAACCACTCGCTCTCCTAGATAGTACTCTCGTCCAAATGGATCCTCCAGTAAGATTCACCTGGGAGCAATATCCCGACTGCGCATCAGGTCTGCGCCAGCCCGATCCTCTACCCCTCTCCAGACATCCCAGTGAACCTGTAGAGTATGGTGAATAGCGCAATGTATGATAATAGCCAGTGTGCAGTAATCAATGTGCAGAGCAGGAAAGAATAAAAACAATACAGTACAGTGCAGTGAAGTGCAGTGAGCAGTATAATGTAGAGAGTAATGTACAGTGCAGTAAGTAGAAAATAATGATACCAGGTCAGAAGTCAGCCGGTCTAAAGACACCCGAAAGCGATCGATGTCCTTTCCCCCGGCCTTCTTTTCCTTCATCCCTCGGGACCACCGGGCTGCTCGGGGAATGACCAGAGGGTCTGCCATAGAGTTCACCAGGACATGAAGTCCGAGGAACTCGTAAGTTCATAGCTGCAAAGAAGAAGATGTTAGCTAACAAATAATGGATAATAAAGAACCAGAATAAATTGAAAAACTGAAAAAAAAACTAAACCATACCTCCCAGACCCTCCAGTATCCCCCGATGCTGAGTTCCTGAGGGAATCGAGTAAGAATCCTCATGAAGCTGTAGAGGGTGGCGAGGGCAGCTCCTCCCTAGTCATATGAAGCAACTCGATTAAGGCGAGCTAAGCCGCCGAGATAATGTAAATGAATGATGTTCTCCTTGTTCGAAAACAAGGAGGTACCGAATATATATATCAAGAAGCCTCGGGTGACCCACTCGTAGTGGCGGGGCTCGGTGCACTGAAAATGCTTGAAGCGGTCAAAGAACCATGTGTATCTGACCCGGTCGCGGTCCATCTGCGCGGGAATAGCTCCAAGAAAGTACATCAAGGCATCAACAGACTATGCAATGATGGGATCAAATGGAATAGGGGCACTGCCAACTCGGATGCTCGTGATAAGAGAGAAGTCCAGAGGCGTCAAGGTAGCCTCAAAAGTAGTGAAGTGGAATGTGTTGGTAGTATCCCACCACCGCTCCGCCAGAGCTGTCAACCATACCTAGGCGTTGCTCGTCCTACCCAACAAGGGTATGAACCGAGCAAAACCAGAGGCATCAATGTAAGCACGGCTATGAGCAAGGAGGGCATCATACCACTCAAACACCTCTCCAGAAGCCAAACCTCTGAAGCCACTGACATAGTGACCAGCCTGAAAAGAAGAAGACAAACAAAGAAAATATAAAGAACAGATCAAATAAGTAAAGTGCAAAAAAATATCTGGAAGCAATAAAAACCCTAGATTCGTGTGTAAGTGATGACCGTTCGATCCCTTTATAGTTCCAGAAAACTAGGCACCCTAACCCTAAGTTCGTGTGTAAGTGACGATCCTTTATTTGTGCACGTCCTAGTAAAAGACTAGAAACCCTAAAGTCCTGGCGCACTAGGTAAAACTCTATCATTTTGAGATACTTATTCTTTTCAAAAATAAAAAAATCTTTCTTCGCTCTTTGATATTTGTGTTTTGCCCATTTTGCCATAATCTTTTAAGATTAATTTTTTAGGAATTTTTGAAAATTTGCCCCAAATCATCTAATAAAAAAAATCTTCCTAAAAATTTTTAGAATTTTTTAAAAATTTTTCTAAGATTTTCTAAATATTTCTAGGATTTTTGAAAAATTTTCTTAAATTTTCTAAGATTTTCTATAAAAAAAAAAATCTTAGAATTTTTCAAAAATTTTCATTTAAGTTTCTAAAATTTTTAAGATTTTCTAAAAATTTATAAAAATTCTTCAGGATTTGTCTTAAAATTTGTCCCAATTTTCCAAGATTCTCTCCAAAATTTTGCTAAGGATTCCCGAATATTTTCCTAATTTTCTAGATTTTCGAAAAGTACCTCTTAGATTTCTAGAATATGAAAATTTGCTTTATTTAGAAATTTTTGACAAAGTTCCCTCTAATTTTAGAATTTTTAATAAAAAATTTTCCTTTAGTTTTCAAGCCCCAAAAACAAAAACAAAAACAAAAATTCTCCATTTATCTTTATGTTTTTCCTAAAAAAATTCAAACATTTTATTTTGTGATTTTCACTAAAATAAGTGCCTCTTTTGTTATTTGTTCAAAAATTATAAGTGTCTCTACTATTTTAATCTCCATTACAAGGATACGTAAGCTAAGACCTCAAACAAAGTCACACAAATAATCATTTATTATCCGTACCATCATAAAAATAAATCATTTATCAAATCACATCATCATCATATGGGGGATCCTAGGCATGCGTCTACGTTTGATATATCATACTTTGGTATTTAAAATAGTAAAGTTTGGAAAACTTACCGATGGTCGCTGGTGAGAAATATTGTGGTCAGGCTCCCGTAGAAGAACGTCAGCAGCAACCGTGTTAGTGGGAGGCTCGTAGCGCCTTATCCCGCATGAAACTGCACTATAGGGTAGTAGAGCGTATGCATGCGGGTCGAAAGGCACTGGATGACCCTCTCCAGTATCAGGATCAAAGAAATTGGTCACAGCGACCTCAGCATCAGCATTAGCAGCTGCCCGAGCCTCAGCAACTGCCCGTGCCTCCTCAGTAGCCCAGTAAGAGGCACGCTTCGCTTTGAGAATGAGAGCATCTATCGCAGTAGTAGGCAGCGTGGATGTGACTCCACTAGCAGGAAGACTAGAGGCCGTACCTTTGAGAGTCTCTGTGGAAGAACTCCCAGTAGCATAGAGGTCCTAGTGCGCTCCTAAATCATCGTCTCCCTGACCCTGACTCGCCATGGAAAGGAATGAAGTCACGAATAATAGTGTGAACATCGTGTGTCAAGAGGAGTACTAGAAAAAGCAAGGGAAAAGAACATGAAAGTTGAAGAACGAAGGAGAAGCAAAGGAAAGTTGAGAGAGTTGAGAGCGCTGAGGGGTTAGAGAGAGAGAGTATAGGTAAAAGTGAGCATGGTTCGCATGCCCTAGAAAGCCTTGTACGCGTCTCATAGTGGCGGTTGCCATGTTTGATGTGAGCGACCGCCAGGATAATGAAGAGGTACTCGGCGACCGACAACTCAAAAGGATTTTTTTTTCGGCGACCGCCATGTCAGAGGGGCTCTGTCTAAGCTGTCGCCAGGTTGTCAAATGATCACGTCACGTCAGTGACCCATTATGGTGTTTTGGAGCTCTTAAGGGGCCGTTTGGGCATTATTTATTTATTATTTATGTATGTTTATTTTATTTCCTTTTAGAATGTTTTTATTATAGGCGTTTTATTTTCTTTTTGTGTGCACCTTATTAGCAAAAATGATCTTAAAAAAATATACATAAATAATTTTTCTTATTGTGTTATTTGTGCATATTGACTTCGTATGTGTTACTTTTTGTATGCATTTTCAAAAATATTTTGTTAGCAAATATAATAATAATTTTAAAACCTTGTGTATGATTTTCTTAAATTTTATTTTTGCTACTCCATCTTTTTGTGATGTTTTCCTTCCGATAAATTTAATTTTAAGCTATAACTTGGCTTTTAATTATTTTTATCTTGTATCTCATTTCGAATTTTTTAGGTCTTAACTTGACCTATTAATTCGTGGTTATCCTTCTAAAAATTTAATTTTAAGTATTAACTTGGTTTTTAATTATTTTTATCTTGTACCTCATTCTGAATTTTTAGATCTTAACTCGACCTATTAATTCGTGATTTTTTCTTCCGATAAATCTAATTTTAAACCGTAACTTGATTTTTAATTATTTTTATCTCGTACCTCATTCCGAATTTTTTTGGTCTTAACTTGACCTATTAATTCGTGGTTATCCTTCCGATTAATCATTTTTATCTCATATCTTATTCTAATTTTTTAGGTCTTAATTCGACCTATTAATTCGTGGTTATTCTTCCGATAAATCTAATTTTAAACCGTAACTTTTCTTTTAATTATTTTTATCTCGTACCTCATTTTTAATTTTTAGATCTTAACTCGACCTATTAATTCTTAGTTATCGTTCCCGATAAATCTAATTTTAAGCCGTAACTTGGCTTTTAATTGTTTTCTTAACTCGACTTATTAGTTTGATGATTTCCTCCTCAGTCCTCCTTATGACCCCTAAACTGACTGCTCGGTCCTCCTCATGTTCTTAAACTGACTCGTCGATCCTCCTCAAGACCCTAAACTGACTGCTCGGTCCTTCTTATGACCTTAAATTGACTCATCGGTCCTCTTCATGACCTTAAACTGACTTATCGGTCCTCCTCGTGACCCTAAACTGACTCGTCGGTCATTCTCATGACCTTAAACTGACTTGATGATCCTCCTCATGACCCTAAACTGACTTATCGGTCCTCCTCATGACCCTAAAATGACTTATCGGTCCTCCTCATGACCCTAAACTGATTCTTCGGTCCTCCTCATGACCCTAAATTGGCTTGCCGGTCAAAACTGACTTATCGGTCCTCCTCATAACCCTAAACTGACTCTTTGGTCCTCCTCATGACTCTAAACTGGCTCATCGATCCTCCTCATGACCCTAAGCTGTCTTATCGGTCCACCTCATGACCCTAAACTGACTCGTTGTCCTTCTCATGATCTTAAACTGACTCGACGGTCCTCCTCATAACCCTAAATTGACTTATCGGTCCTCCTCATGACCTTACACTGGCTCGTCGGCCCTCCTCATGACCCTAAACTGACTCATTGGTCTATTTCATAACCCTAAACTGACTCATCGGTCCTCCTTATGACCTTAAACTGGCTCATTGGTCCTCCTCATGACCTTAAATTGATTCACATTGCATTACACTATATTTTTCATGCATCATTTTTGTATTTTGCCCCAGGAACTACGTTTTGGTCTGATCCCCAGCAAAGGGGTACATAGACAGCTCGATAAAAATTCAAGTACGACCAACATCATATGCATGCTTGTGTGTTTGTGGCCTAAGATTAACGGCTCGATCAAATGGCTATTGTTTCTGGATCTTTGATATAACCTGAATTACGCGTTGCTATGCAAGCTATATCAAAGAGGGGCAACTGTAGACACCCCAATTTGACCCCGCCTAATATTAAGTGAATTCGATGATGAAAACAGGTGAAATAGTATCTCAGTTCGATCTACGAAAAGTGATCCAAGCTCGGTATTTGAACCCAGAACCTTCAAACCAAATAAATTTTGTTGAACCTTCAAAACTTGCTGTCCAAGTAAGGCGACCGCCATGTTCATTGTGGCGACCACCAACAGAACCTCTTGAAAATCCTAGTCAAAAGTGGGGATCGCCACCTCCAAACCAGCGACTGCTAACTTGCATTGTGGCGACCGCCAATAGAATCTTGTGGAACCTTTAAAAAATATGACCACCGCTAACTTGCATTGTGGCGACCGCCAACTACAAATGGCCTGACATGTCTTAAAACGTGGCAGCAACTCATTGGTTGATGAACTCTATAAATACCGTACCCATGGTACATTTTTCATGACAATGAAAATTAGTGAGAGGTTTAGTGAAAGAAATTCTGCCGAGTTATCGAGCAAGTTCGAGTCCCGATGCTGAGACCCTGCCAAGATACCGAGTTCCAAACCCCCGACGCCTACATTGAAGCTTTGCTTGGATCACTACCTGTGGAGTAGACCGTTGAAGCACATTCCCGACTTGAGAATTCCCTGACAATCTAAGTACCTCGTTTGGATCCCCGATTCATCTGAACTCCGTTTCCTCTCTATTGGAGTGATCGGGTTAACTTTTAATTTCAATTTGTGCATTTTTTTTGTTTATGTAATTAACCATGTTTATTGTTTAAATTGCTACACTTAATATAATCTTTTTAATTAATTACTTAGTTAACATATCTACACTAAGTATATTGTCTTTTTCTTTGATCAAATTAGTGCTAACATATCTTAGCAATTAGAACTTATTAATGTTGTTAATTGCTATAATAATGCATCTATATTTATGTGAATGCAGTAATTAATACTAAATTTCACATTTTAGTTAAATAATTGTATTTAATTTCTTTTATTTTTTCTAGCATTTTTTTCTTTTCTTTTCTTCTAATATTAATGCTCTCTTCTTTTAAGTGTTAGTTTAAAATTCTTTCAATTATTTCCCAACTTCTTTTTTTTTTTCTTCATAGTAGTGTAATTTTTATTTTTAGCATTTTATTTTCTCTTTCATGTAGTGTAGCTTTATTTTCTTTTCCTTGTATTGTAATTTAAATTTTTATTTCTTTTTTCATGTAATGTAGTTTTAATTTCTTTTTCTTTCTTTTTAAGTCTTTTTTTCTTTAATACTAATGTTCTATTTTATTTTCTTTTAATTTAATGTTCTTTTTTTTTTAGTTTTTATTTTCTATCTTTTTTTTAAATATTAATGTAGTTTATTTTGCTAGCATTTTATTTTATTTTTCTTCTCTTTTATCACTAAATTTAAATTTTCTTATAATATTTTTTTTTTCTTTTAGTATTACTTTAATTAGTATTTATTGCCTCTTAATGGTAGTATTTAATATAAAGCACCATCTTCTTCTCTCTTTTTTTTATAACTTTATTTTCTTTTCATAATAGTTATTTTTTCTTTCATTTTATTAAACTCAAAAAGCCATAAAAAAATTCTTTTAAGTTAATCTTTATCTTTAAATGTTAGTATAAATTTTCTCTTATTATAGTAATTTTTTTCTCTTTTCTTTTCTCTTATTTTCTTTTGTTTCTTTCAAAGTATAAAATGTAAATAATTAGATTTTCTTTTTTTTCAATAGTTTGATAATATTTTCTAACTTTTTTATCTTAGCATAGTTTTTCTTTTGTGAATTTCTTCTTTTTCTTTAAATCTTTAAACCCTCTTTTGTTATGAAACCTTTATTTAAATTTCTTTGTTAGTAAATTTTCTTTAAGATTTTTTTATACATCTTTTATCTGATATTTAGTATTTCCCATTTTGTCATGTTAATTTAGTCTGTTTTGATAATATGCATATTGTAGTTACCTTAAAATTGTGTTTAGAACAATTGCTTATTTTATTAGCAAATCATGTTTAGGTAATTTTTGGTATCTTTTAGCATGTTTTTTGCTCTTTTATTTGAATCATGATAATTAGTCTATTTTTATGAATATTGCATACGGGTGTGCATTATGTATCATTTAGTTAGAAATTATATACCGTAGGACTTAGGATTTTTCTTTTGATACCTGTTTTATTCGGCGTTCTACCAACATATACTAGGTATTTTTCGTATTTAATTTTCGATATTCTCTCATTGTCTCTATTTTTTTATTTGCATGTATTTGAGAAATTCTATGAAAGAAACAATGATGATTAGTAGAGGCCAACCTTATGGTTGGGCGAACGGGGTGCCTAACCCTTTCTCCGATTCGTAACTTAGTCCCCAAACCCTCTTTCTTTGGTTGACGTTTTCAAGATCAGTAGCTATTTTTATTTTTCTTAATTTTTTTCAAAAACTAAGTGGCGACTCTATTTTCAACAAAAATAGGTTTCCAAAATTTGATTTTCAAGGTGTTATAATATTTCTAAATATCTTTGAAATCTTTTATTTTTGACTATTTCCAAAATCCCCAAAATCTCGACGCCACAGTGCTGACACAAAACAGCAAAAGATTACCCAACTCTAACAGAAGAAAAATGTGTTGACACAAACAGAAAAATGTGTCGACACCAGTAGCAAAAGGTGTCGACACAAATAGCAGATGTGTCGACACAAAAAATAAAGAGTTTCAACGTAAATAGCCACAGCATGCTCAACACCACAAAAAGAAAAAGGGTCGACACAAACAGAAAAGTGTCGACACAAACATCAAGGTATTGACACAAACAAAAAAAGGTGACGACACAAAAACATTAAAATCCTCAAATTTCAGAATAGGCTACTAGCGATGGTGAAAAGCAAACCCAAGCGACGGAAAAAACTTTTCAGCCCCAAATTAAACCAGCCAAACACGCCATTTGCAACCCACGGGCATACACAAACCCAAAACCACAAAGATATACCGAAAGGAAAGCCTTAAACCCCTTTTCATTCAACCAAAATCAACTAAAAGTGATTTTGAACAAAAAAATCTAACTTTTTGAAATGTAAACCAACTTTTCATGCATTTTTAAATGGTAAAAACACATATAATTGCATGTAGCACCCATTTGAAGACAAGATAGTCTAGCATCCTACCCCGTTGAGTCAAAAACTCGACACCTCAAACTCTGTAAAAAATGAATATTGTCGAACCGAAATTCTATCCGAATGAACGTGTAGCCCTCGGCAAGGATACTAAGGATCCGCTATCTGATCGCCAAAAAAAAAGCCCATGCCCCAAGAAAATCTAGAGAGAAGGGAAAGGGTTTTGTTTGGAAAAGAAAACTTAACCTCTAAGTTTTGAAAAATATCTCCACCAAAATATCTAAGACTAGATATTTATAGGCCACGAAAAATATCTTTTTTTTAAACCTCACACCACAACTCCCAATGGTCCCGGTAACCAACCAAACATGCATTTATAAGCCTGAACAAGCATAAAACGCACATAAACATGCTATTGTAAAAATAATAAACAACACATCAAAACGTTATAAAAATTAAAAAGGGTTAAGGTCTCATAGGCCAACCTTACGGTTGAGCGAACGGGGTGCCTAACACCTTTCCCGATTCGTACCTTAGCCCCCAAATTATTTTTCTCTGGTTAAACGTTTTAAAGATTAATAGCGATTTTTATTTTCTTAGTTTTTCTCAAAAACTAAGCAGCGACACTATTTTCAACAAAAAAGGATTTTCAAAATTTGGATTTTAAGGTGTTAAAGTATTTTTCAAATATTTTTAAATTCTCATATTTTTGACCATTTTCAAAACTCCAAAATCCCTGCACTACAGTATTTTTTAGCGACTCTGCTGGGAGTAGGTTTATAAAATAAAAAAGAGGGCTAGACTTGAAAACATAATTGGTTCTTAATATGAATTTCTCATATGTATTTTTGCATGCATGTGTATTGTTCCTTTCGAACCCCCCTACCTGGTCGATCCGATACCCCGATCGTTTATCCGTTTCGAGAATTGTTGAAAAGGTGGGCAAGCCTTACTGACTGTACGCTATCATAGGTGTAGTAAAAGAGTTTGAGCGTACCGTTTGACCATGCCCTGTACCACTCCAAGCATGGGAGATTTATACCTGGCTCTATTCAGAAGGTACCCTGTTCGATTTACCAAAATCGATCTTTTGCATATAATAGCTTAGAATCCTCTATTAGGTGCTGCTGACTCTAGTAGGATTATGTATTTTCTTAATTGTACGTTTTGATTGCGTTTGTTAGAATTGTTTGTTTGGTTTAGGCTAGTTCATTTTCTAGGCTTGGCTTGAATTTTCTGTTATCCCTTACTGTTTAGGTTAGTTTCGCCTTCAGGTTCTTACTCGGGATTTATTTATTTTTTACCATGTTTGGTTTTCACGTTGTAGCTTTCTGCTCGGGGTTATGCCTGTGTTTTGTTTTGAAGCCTCTATGATAGTTTCTCTCTCTTCTGGGTTCTTCCCGGATTGTTAGTTTCTCCCCCGCTGTTGTGTTAGGCTCACTTCCTTCGAACATTTGTTATACCCGTGTGAGTTAGTTCTATTTTTCTACCATTATGCTGCCCATTTTTTCTTAGAAACCTAGACCAAATTGGTCTCTTCGAGGTTAGAACTTCCTTCTTATCGGAGTGTTGTCCATTTATTCGTTTAGATAAACCTTTTCTCTAGAATTTGGTTAATCTTCTCCTTAGTCGTTATCCCTGGTCATCCTGTTGTTGTGTTGTCCAGTATGAGCCCGGCAGGGGTTGTTTCAATTTGAGTGATTATCCGCTTATGGTTTTCTATTTCGGGTATCTGGGATGTTTGCTATTTGTCGTCATAATTCTTGTGCGGGAAGTGTTTGATACTGGTTATTTTGCTTTTGGGATCCAAATTTTCTTTGGGTCTAGATCATTGAGCTGGGAAAATTGCAATCGACGCATGTCTAGGCAAGATCAGGGTTAGGCAGACTCTATAGAATATCCGAATAGCCAACTGATTCATAAAAAAATGGTAGAGAATGAAGTTAACCTGACAGCTCTAATGAGAGCTATTACTGAGATGTAGAGAGTTGTAGAGCAGCAAACCCAAGCTCAAAACCAATGTCAGGCACAAATCTAGGTAATTCAAGCTTGTCTGCCCGGCGTGAATGGATGGCTAGAAGATACAAATGAGAATGGTGAAAACTTTTGAGATGGTAACAAAGGATAGGAGGCACCACAAGACGTCGCACCACCCCGGGTTCCTCAAAATATCCTGGTGGAAGAAGATATCACAGCCCACTCTAGAGAATTCGCACTGGCAGAGAAGATTGATTGAATGGAGAAGGTGTTGAGAAATGCTAAAGGTGTAGAAGAGTACATATTGGATGTGAACGATTTATGTTTATTCCTAGATGCTAAATTGCCCAAAAAATTCAAAATGCCATAGATATAGAAGTTTGATGGCACCAAAGATTCTCTAATTCATCTGAGAATGTACATTGGAACTCTTTCCCCTATGGGGATTGACGATCAGCTCAAGGTCCAATTGTTCCACCAGTCACTTTTTGGGGTAGCAAAAATGTGGTTCCTCTCTTTGGAGGTGGCTAAAACTGGAACTTGGAAAGATATAGTCACTGCATTCATCAGTCAATATAGCTACAACGTCCAGCTGAACGTAACCACCTGAGAGCTAGAAATGACTTACCTGAAGAACTGGGAATCGTTTGTTGATTTCCTAACCCGATGGAGGGGCAAAGTCGCCAAGATAATGAACCGGCCAATTGAGAAAGAACAAGTGAGAATGGTGGTAAAAAATCTAAAGTCCCCTCCAAAGCGTTATCTCATCACACAGTCTCTCTCTACCTTTGAGCAGCTATTTGATGCTGGGGTGCAGATCAAAGATGCCATTCAATCTGGAGATATTGAGAAAGCAGAATCCAGCCAAAAAATGAGAAGGACCTTCCCTATAAATAACCAAAATCAGTCTGCTATTACCAACCTCATGTCACGTTCGAACGTGGTAAACCTCATGAACCCTTCCTCATCTACCTAGCAACCAGGCCACAATTAGTAGGCAAGCAACAGTCAGCAGGCACAACAACGGCCAGGAAGAGTCTTTATTCCCCTTAATATTTCACTAACCATTGCCTTGAACCAACTTGTCGAGAAAGGGCTCATCAAGTTATTGGATCCCATGCCGATGCTTGATCCCCTCCCCCTGAGATATAATGTTTCGCAATATTGCACTTATCACTAGGGCCACAGACATCTGATTGACAAGTGTATGAGATTGCATCACGAGATTCAAGATCTCATCGATAATAAAGTGATCTCTCTGCCGTCTGTCCCTCTAAAGCCGAATGTCATAACTAATCCTCTGCCAAACCATGCTAAGCAGTCAAGGGTAAACTGCGTAACTCTGGAACGGTCAGAAGATCCAAGCTAGTATATTTGTTCAGCGTGTCTGCCACGTCCTCATGTTTCAGCTACTGAAGATCAGACAGTTTGTTCACTAATTATGAACAAAAACGGCTGGGATATAATGGAGGAGTGGAATGACAATGCTTGGGAAGGATATCAGGCAGTAATTCAAGCTAACTAACAGGAAGAAGAGGAACACAATGAGGAAGATGACTGGCTGCTGGATTATCCAGCACGACCTTATGGGTTTAGCCACATGCTTGATGGCATTACTCTTCCCTAACTTTTGAGGAGGAGGTATACGTCAATGAGATGCAATCCTATTGGTTAGTGAGGGTTGTGCTGAAATCAGACAGAGCTGAGTGGACTGACTTTTGGGCTGCTCAAGAACAACACGTGGAGTACATTAGAGAAGACATCTGGGAAGAGGTCGATAACACGTGGGCCATTAAGGACGACGAGGAAAGAAGAGGGAGAGTAGCGGTTAGTGATTTAAATAATTTGTGGGCATTTAAAAGCCATCTATGCATAGATAAAGTAAGACAGACTAAAAATACAATACCGAGATTGTGGAATCCTGAGGACGGTGTGGAACACCAAACCAGGAGTGGACGACATTTCAAGATAACTCAATTAAAAAAAGAACAGTCAAGCGGGAAAGGGAAAGAGAAAGAACAAGAAAAAGAGGATGCTGCTGCGTTGAAGCAGTTTTAAAAAACACAAGCCAATGCCAGCGTTTTGGGTTTATTGATGGCCTCACATAAACATAGACAAGTTGTGCTAAAGGTCCTGAACAAAGTTAGTGTTTCAATAGATGCAACCCTAGAGAAACTCATTGGGCTCATTATACCGGTTGTAGAGCTAAAAGTCATTTTCTTTTCTGATAAGGATTTGCCAGCAGAAGGAAAAAATCATAACAAATCCCTGCACATAACCGTTAAATGCTTGGAAAAGTGGATCCCGGTGAGTCTTATAGATAATGGGTCCGCGTTAAATGTCTGTCCGCTTAGAACAGCAGTTTGCTTGGGACTAAAGCGGAAACATTTTACACCTAGTAATCAAGGAGTTCAAGCTTACGATAACACCAGGAGAGACGCGTTGGGCTTGGTATCATTTGGTTTATCAGTAGGGCCTCTGAAGACATTAGTTGAGTTCCACGTACTGGACGTATCGGCCTCTTTCAACCTGTTACTAGGCAGGCCAGGGCTGCATAACCCGAATGTCCAGAAAGTGCCATCGACTCTTCACCAAAAGCTGAAACTGATAAAGAATGGGGCAATTCTGACTATCCATGGAGAAGACAGTAATCAACCCCCAAGAGGAGAATGCTCGACTCTCTTGGAGGTTCAGCATGGCAAAGGGGATATGTCGCTAAGTGGCTTCTGATTCGATGAATCGCAGGCTGCACAGGTGCTATTGAATGAAGAAGAGATGTACATCAACCCAAGTGCAATTACAATGATGAAGAAAATGTTCTACTTCCTTGGCATGGGGCTAGGGCGTAAGCAACAAGGAATTCCCGAACCTGTTCAGGTATTACTAGCTTCTTGTCATTTTGGTCAAGGATACAAACTAATGAAAGAAGATTTGGAAGGGCCTCAAAGGGGACGAAAGGCCAACTATTCAGGAACACTCAACGGGTATTTTGTCAAAGAAGGAGAATATTTCCCGTACTGTGGCTTTTCGGAGCCATGGATCGATGAAGAATTTGACCAGAAGTTGCCAGGGCTGGAAATCTTCTTCGGCCATCAATTATCTGATATGGAAGAGGATGAAACAATGAAAGGGGAAGAGGAAGGAAAGAAGTTTCAAGAGGAAGATTGGGCAGACAAACTAGACGGCATCGATACGGGAGTGTTGTTCAATGAAAAGATGGCACAACTGCACGTAATTGACCCAAACTATTTCATGATGGGCTTTAGTGCGCCAACCGACTACACCAAGCTCATTGTCGATGCGGCTACAAAGGAAGTGAAGAATTGGACCTTAGAGTCTTGTAATGTATATATTGTCTATTTTGAGTCCAAGTTCGAGTCAGAGTCTGAAGTTGAGGGCACGTCTATTTGTGCACTTTCCCTTGTTTATGCTTTTGAGTTTGTAATTCCATCTTCCTTCAATGAAATGAACGAGATTTTCGATTACTCCTCTTTGTTTGATTTATTTCATACGCTTTCGGATGATTTTGAATTCGACGGGAATATTATCAAAGAAATAAAATTTTTATTGAAAAGAGAAGAAAAAATACGTGTCCAGCTAATAATTGAAGAAACTTTGTCAATAAATCTAGGTAATGAAACTAACCCATAAAATGTGCAAATTGGTTCTTCTTTATCCTTAGTTGAACGTGTACAATTAATAACATTATTAAAAAAATTCAAGGATGTCTTTGCATGGTTTTACTAGGATTTGTCCAAAATTGTTCCCGACATCGTCCGCCACCATATCCCCTTATACCTTGACGCTAAATTGGCCAAACAAAAGTTGAGACGAATCCTGCTAGAGGGCTCTAAAGATCAAAAAAGAAGTTGCCAAACAAATCAATGCTAGATTCTTGATGGTAACCGAGTATCTGAAGTGGGTAGCTAATATTGTGCCGGTGCTAAAGAAGGACGGTTGTATCTAAGTCTGCGTAGATTTTTGAGATCTCAACAAGGCTTGCCCGAATGACGATTTTCCTTTACCGCACATCGATGTCTTGATAGATAGTACAGCAGGGCATGCCTTATTATCATTTATGGATGGCTTCTCCGAGTACAACCAGATTTTGATGGATCTCGAGGACAGAAAAAAGACGACGTTCACCACGCCCTGGGGCTCTTATTGTTATCGTGTAATGCTATTTGATTTGAAGAATGTAGGGGCAACCTATCAAAGGGCTGTCACTATTTTACTGCATGACATGATACATAAGGAGGTCAAAGTGTACGTGGACGACATGATAGTCAAGTTCAAGGATCGGAATGGCCACATCGTAGCACTACAAATATTCTTTGAAACGATTCAGAAGTACAAGATGCGACTCAACCCACAGAAGTGTGCCTTCGGGGTTACCGCTGAAAAGATGCTTGGGTTTATGTTCACTCAATGAGGCATTGAAGTCGATCCCTAAAAGATCAAAGAAATTTTAGAAATGCCTTCTCTGAAGACCGAGCGAGAAGTCAGGGGCTTTCTAGGTAAGATACAGTTCATCAGTCGGTTCATCACAAGATTGACAACTACCTGTGAGCCACTCTTTCGTCTGCTGAAGAAAGGCGTCAAGTTCAAATGGGATCAGAAATGCCAAGATGCCTTCGATGTCATGCGTCAGTACCTGCAGAATCCACCGATTCTAGCTCCTCCCGAACCTAATAGGTCACTGATCCTCTACTTGTCAGTGACTACTCAGCTATGGGATGCATGCTGGTGCAAGAAGGTGAAACTGGAATCGAAAAGGCGGTCAACTACTTACGCAAGAAGATGAAGAGGCCAAAAACACGATACACACCACTGGAAAAGACATGCTGGGCTTTAGTTTGGGCCTCCCGATAATTGAGGCATTACATGCTGTCTTTTACGGTGAATATCATCTCTCGGATGGACCCGTTGAAGTAGCTATTTGAAAAGCCAGTATTAACAGGAAGGTTAGCTTAATGGTTGCTATTATTATCAGAATTTGACCTCAGATATATCACCTGAAAGTCAGTCAAGGGTAGAGCAATGGCAAAATTCCTGGCCAACCAACCAGTTGAAGAGGGTGAGGACACAGAGTTCCAGTTTCTTGACGAATAGCTGATGAAAGTTGGGGTTGACAAGTGGACTCTATATTTTGATGGTGTTGTTGGAGGCAATACTGCCAAGATCATTGTTTTTGAAAACGATTAATCGGTAAAAATTAACTGGATGAGCAAACGTCGAAATCGGCTCTAGATAAAATTTTGACGTCAAACGATAAAAAATAAACCAGTGCAACCAAAGTTAATTTAGATGAATACCTCTTGTCGATCTAATCTTCAACTACGACTTGATTTCGAGTTAAAGCTCCAATCAGATCTTCTACTGTATTTCCTTACACGATCCTCGAACGTAGTGTGGGCTACGATCATTTGAGAACTTGTACCGGTAAAACTTCGATATATTTATGTCTTTGAAAGACAAAAATAATATCTCAATGATAATGATATATCAACTATCAATTTCAAACTGGTTCAGCCTACCCGCATATATATAGGGCTACAGCAGGGACTTGGAGAGTAATTATGAGTTAGACTTCTAGTGGAACACATACACCTACTTGAAATTTATGCAATTATGGAAAGACATGCAGCGGTTTCTACAATTTCTATAAAATACTGAATTACATTTCACACCACTAAAGAACTATAATTTTACTCTGACCCATAATCTCAAGACAACATAGCATTGAGCTCCTGTTATTAAATACTTACCATTTCTCCCCACGTTAAGATTTTTGATATCCGCCAATTAAATTTAATTACTGACAATTTAATTTAATCGGCATCTTGATATTTCTTAAACCCTTCTGCTTAACTTATTTAACCACCGGATAATTAAATCCACCTACAGGGTTTGACTCGATCAAAACTTATAAGCATCTTTAAGGAGGTATCGTCAATCATGATCTTTTAGGATGTGAATTTCATCAATAATTAATATTTTTCATATAAATAATATAACTATCCAACTCATCGAAAATATAGACCCATATAAGGTCGTACCCTCCAATGAATCAAAATAACGAATATTAAATATATGCAAATCAATAATTATTTCAGGACTAAGAGGATAACCACTATTCATAATAACCTTGGGGTGTGAATTAATTTATACAGTCAGTAGTCAGTACAAAATTAATTACCCCAAATGCCTCGTTCAATACACATAAAGTGTACTGGCACAGAGAGTTAGAACAATAGACGACGCTATTATCTGTTCCCCGTAACCAAAACAGGCATACTAAAACTATGTACCACAGTCATACCGATGATATGTCCATTTCCATTTAAATTGTGAACATAAAACTTATATTTTGCAAGAACCTAAAATCTGGTTTTCTATGTGTAAGCCGTATTCTACATATCAGATTAAATACTATACAAAATATTAGATATCCATGCTTATCAAAGAAATGATACACATACATTTCTCATAAAGATTCTCATAAAATAGAAAATTAATAAAATTAAATACTAAAAACATAATTTTTCAGTATACCAACCCTAACAAGTGCATCCAACCAATATGGTTACGGAATAGAAGTTCTTCTTGTCACTCCTGACGAATTAAAGCTCAATTTTGAAATTACCAACAATTAAGATGAGTATGAAGCATGTTTAGCTGAATTGGAGGTAGCCTTAGAATTAGGGGCAAGGAAGTTGGAAGCCATCGGAGATTCGACACTAGTGGTTTCACATACAAGAGGAGAATGGAAGGTCAGGGACGTGATATTGATTCTCTACCATCAAGTGCTGGAGAAACGGATACCATGTTTTGAATCAGTGATCTTCACCCATGTGCCAAGAATGCAGAATAAGTTTGCCGACGCTCTGTCCACCCTAGCGTCTATGATTGGCATACCACCTAGAGTCCGAATGAGGCCTTTGGTAATTGAACAAAAGAGAAAGCTGGCATATGAGATGACAGCCGCAATCGAGGACAGCATCGATGACCTTTCATGGTATTTTGACATCCAGAACATTGTGAAGAAAAGAGAACATCCCAAGTTTGTCAGCAAAAAGGATAAAAGGACAATACGAAGACTATCTGCACAGTTTGTCATTTACGGTGAAAGACTATACAAGCGAGGACATTCTGGGGTTAATAAGCTGTGCATCAATAATAAAGAAGGCCAAGAGTTGATGAAAGAGGTACATGCAGGAGTTTGTGGGCCACACTGAGTAGAAACATATTAGCTAAGAAAATCCTACGACAAGGATATTTTTGGATGACAATGGAGATAGACTGCGTACAGTTCATGTGAAGATGTCATAAGTGTCAGATTCATGCAAACTTTATGCACGTTCTCCCATCTCAACTGTATAACCTAACGTCATCATGGCCATTTTCACTATGGGGCATCGATGTGATCGGCAAGGTAACACCAAAGGCATTAAATGGGCACTAATTCATCTTAGTGGCTATTAACTATTTTATCAAGTGGGTAGAAGCAGCTTCATACTCGATACTGAAAGCCTCTCATGTTTCTAAGTTCATCAAGTAAAACATCATTTGTCGGTACGGGGTCCCCCATGAGGTTATCTCGGATAATGGCTTGCATTTCTAAGGAGAGATCTTGGATCTTTTCAAAAAATACTGGATAGTGACTCACAAGTCCTAACCATATCGGCCGCAGACCAATGGAGTAGTTGAGGCAGCAAATAAGAACATCAAGAAAATCCTGCAAAAGACAATCAACTCACATAAGGATTGGCCAGAACATCTAGTATTTGCACTTTGGAAATACATGACGTCGATTAGAACTTCAACAGGAGCTACGCCATACTCTTTAGTGTACAAGATGGAAGCCGTGCTTCCCATTGAGGTGGAAATCCTTTCGCTAAGAGTAGTGGCCGAGGCTAATATTTTAGAAGTAGAATGGAGAAGGAACCGAATGGAAGAGTTGCTCTTGTTTGATGAAAGAAGGCTGCAAGCTTTGTTTCATGTATAAGGATACCAAATGAGGATAGCTCAAGCATTCAATAAGAAGGTCAAGACCTGGGATCTCAGAGAATGAGATCTGATTCTTAAAGAAATTAAAGCTCTTATCTTTGACCCGAGAAGCAAGTTCAAGCTGAACTGGTCCGGACCATTTCTCATCAAAACCATCATGACCGATAGTGCAGTCATCGTTATGGATTTGGATGGCAATGTGTTTTTCACTCTAGTAAACCTCGATCAGCTCAAGAAGTACTATCCTTGAGGTAAAAAATAAAGAGAAAATAAAAGCTCGCTAAGTTAAAAATTAAAAAGACAACTCAGGCAAAAGTTAGAGCAGCCCGCACGGCCAAAAATCTAAAAGGGAAACCTTTGTAAAAGTTAGGGTATCACAAAGGGAGAACGTCAATACCCGAGTGTAAACCAAGCCGAAACTATGTTAAGGCCTAATTCTACTTTCTTGGGATACGTAGGCAGCTTCTTTTAAAAAATCTGGCCACTTTCTTTGTTTTTAACCATATTTGAATCAAAGTAAAACCAATGCAAATTTATCTCTAGATTTTGATAATAAAGTCATTTAATTGAACCAAAAAACTTTAGATAAATTTGAACCATCTTAAACATAAAGCGATAGTTTTCATCACTTTAATTGGAGTTACAAAGTTTTGAAAATAAAAGGAAGGACACGCAAGTCCCAAACTCTATAAACAAAATAAAGAGAAAAGATATGAAATCTTTAAAACAAAGCAAAAATTCTCAAGTCTTTCTCCTTTTTGTTGCCTGTTTTCCTTCTTCTTTATCCTTCTTCTCCCTATCCTGCATTAGCCATATTTTGTATTCATCAGAAAGCTCGGGACACTGCTGTTCCTACATCTCCATCCATGAACGAGACCACCAAGCATCCTAATATAATACTAGAAATAGAGCCTATAGTGCAGATGAAAATAAACGACCTTGGATATTGAGAAATATGATTTGAATGTGACCAAATTGCCGCATGATCCGATGAGGATAATAGAAAGTAGTCTGACACAGACCAACCAGCAAAACACCAGGGTGATCCGTGGTAGTTAGAGTCATGGCAGGGATCCGCCACCAGGGGCACTGCCAGGTGATATCTAGGCCAGTCAGAGAAGAGAGCTACTATTGCCAGGCTGCCTCGGTGCTGCATATCTTGTAGTAAGGGCGATAAAGGAAAGCTGCGGCACTGTGTCTATCAGTAGGTGGTTTTTGTACAAGATTCACCTTCTCCATTAGCCAAATCTATAGTGAAAGTTAGATTAGTAAGAGAAAAGCCTTGCAGTATGACAAAATTTTTGATGAAGAGAAAGGTTTGAGCTTACCTGGAGAAGCAAGGGGTTGCTAGCAAAAGTAGTGGTCTTGCCACGATGAACGGCATCTAGGCCCATCAGTGTCTTGGCTAAGACAAGTGGTACAAAGTCCATCCCCATCCACATCTGACCCTCGTTGTCAACCAGTGCACAACTAACTCGCTTGTCAGAGGGGATGAGAAGATACTGGGCAAGAAGACAGAAGCAAAGGGCATAACGACGCTACTGTTGAAAGTCGAGGTCGCTGAGGTCGCCAATAGGATGGAACCTCTCAATGATCCATGGAATGTCAAGGCAGTCACCCGATGTCACAAGAGAAGCTTCTATCCTAGACAATCCACATAGTTGCATCACCTGCTATCGAGCCGAAAGAAAGAAAGTGGGAACAACAACGTAACCCCGCGGAGTCAGGTTTAAAATAGCAGCAAACTCCTCTATAGTGGGGTGTAGCTCTTTAATTCCAAATCGAAAGACATGGGACTGCAGATCCCATAGTTGAGCAGTAGCTCTCAATAATGGTCTGTCAATCTCTATGGCTTTTAGAGAAAACAAGGAGTTGATGCCGAAAGGAGCAAAGTTTAAACGTTATGGAAAAATACCTCAATCCATGAAGAAAGGGGACCAGCCATCTGAGTAAGAATAACAGAAAATGGGAACTCCAGGGCTGTATTTATAAAGCATGAAAAGGCTGGAGAACGAAAAAAGCAGCAAAAAGTATAATCAAAGTGGCGACCACCATGTTGTATTGTATTAACCGCTATGTTCAAACATGGCGGGTGTGTATGTTTGTAGTTTCTAAAACTCGTGTAAAATTTTGATATTTGTATCATGCATCCAAGATAGTTTGAGCAACAAATAAAGAAAAATCATACAGCAGATCAATATAAAGCAATAAATCACACGAAGGCCCAGAAATGCATCAGAGAGTGATAAGAATGTATCAGAGTAAAAACTGAGGCACCTTAGCCCAATAAACAGTAAATTAGGGCACGCAGGCCCATAGATCAAGTAAATGTATAAGAATGTATCAAACTGGGGCACGTAGGCCCATAAAGAGTAAGTGCATCAAAATGTATCATAAAAAAAATGTAACTGGGGGGAAGCTCTCTCTCTCTCTCTCTCAACTATGACTCGAGCGGACCCGACGAAAGGAAAGACTGGCCTCATCCGAGATGATATCGTCGAAGAGCCTCTTGATGTCATCGCTACCATCACCATTGCTGTCGGAGGAAGAAGATACAGCTCTGGAGTGACTCCTGGAAAAAGAGATGGATCCTCTGGAGCGAGCACGAGAAGATGCCCAGGAACCACAATCACAAAATGGAGCTGTGGCTAAAGTAGGAGGCCTAACCAGAGCCTGTGGTGGAACTATGCTCGTAGCTGGTATTGAAGGCTGTTAAAAGAAAACAAGGATCAGAACATAGTACAGAAAAAGTACAAAAAGGTTAAAAGGGGATGTGGGAACACTGACTATGGCCGTAGGGGTAAAGGTAATGCCAGCCGCTCAGACAGTGTTGTTAAGCTAATGGATCAATGCTCTCTAAGCGATAAAGACCAACAACAGGTGATCTAGCTACGCCTGGTTAACCTGCAAAAAGAAGTTAGGTAGTTTAAGTAAATAAGCAAAGAAAGTAACTAAATGGAAGCAGAAAGGACAAGGACAAACCTGACTAAACTCATCCCTGAGCTCAGGTGCTGGAAGAACGGGAACTGGTAGAGGGAAGGGGTAGTCATATGGCACTGTCTGAATCTCCCATGGAATCTCTGGGCCCCTCGCCCCTCTAGCAACATCACCAGCAGCAGCAGCTCCAGCAGCACCAGCATTAGCATCCTTCGGTGCCCGTCCTCTCTTCCTACCACCAGGGCCAGCTGGGCCAGGTCCTAGTGGTCCCAGCAAGTGTGCCTGAGCCTAGGCTGTGTAGTGCCCCTCTGGTACCAGTAGCTCCGAGGCATGAGTCCCCACCATCTCCAAGAGAAGGTCGACGCAGCCTAGGAGATCCAACCAGCGCATACGGACTAGAGGGACCACCGGTATCCTGAAGTGATCATGGCCGAGTGACTGGCAGACCACTCGCTCTCCAAGATAGTACTCCTAACCGAATGGACCCTCCAATAGGATTCACCTCGAGGTGTGGTCTCGATTGCGCATCAGATCTACACCGGCCCGAGCCTCTACCCCTTTCCAAACGTCCTAGTGAACTTATAAAGTGCAGTGCAAAGCAAATAACAGCAAGCAATAAACAATGGGCAACAAATGCAGTGCAGTATGACAACTTGTGTACAGTAATCAGTGTGTAGTGATCCGTGTGAACAAAAATAGTACAGTACAGTGCAGTACAGTGTAGTGTAGTAGACAGTACAGTGAACAGTATATTGCAGAGAATGATGAATAGTGCAGTGCAGTAAGTAGTAATACCTGGCCGGGGGTCAACCGGTCCAGCGATACCTAGAATCGGTCTATGTCCTTCCCTCCAGCCTTCTTACCCTTTAGGCCTCCGGACCACCGGGCCGCTCGAAGAATGACTGAAGGGTCTACTGAGGAGTTCGCCAGGACATAAAGCCCGAGAAACTCATAAGTCTAAAGCTAAAAAAGAAAGGATATCAGCAAGCAAACAATGAATAAGAGAAAACAAGAATGAATGGAAAAGTGCAAAAACTAAAGCATACATCCCAGACCCTCTAGTATCCCCTATGCTGATCTCTTGGGGGAACTGGGTCAGAGTCCGCATGAAGCCATAGAGAGTAGCGAGAGCGGCTCCTCCCTAGTTAAATGAAGCGACTTGATCGAGGCGGGTGAGGGCACCCAGGTAGTAAAGATGAACGGTATTCTCCTTGTTTGAGAACAAGGACGTACCGAACATATACATCAGGAAACCCCAGGTGACCCACTTGTAGTGGCGAGGCTCGAAGTAGTGGAAGTGTCTGAAGCGCTTGAAGTCTATCGGACCCAGTCTCTATCCATCTGCACTAGAATAGCTCCGAGCAAGTACAACAGCGCGTTGACAGACCGAGCGATGGATGGATCAAACGGAATGGGGACACCTCCAACATGGATGCCGGTGATCATGGAGAAGTCGAGAGGCATCAGATTAGCCTCAAAAGTGGTGAAGTGAAAGGTGTTGGTGGTATCCCACCACCACACAGCCAGGGCCGTCAGTTAGACCTGGTTATTGCTCGTCCTACCCAATAAGGGTATGAACCAAGCAAAGCCAGAGGCATCGATATAAGCTCGGCTAGGAGCAGGGAGGGCATCATACCACTCCAACACCTCTCCAAAGGCATAACCTCTAAAGCCGCTGGTATAATGGCTGGCCTGAAAAGAAGAAGAAAAGAAGAATATATAAGAACAGACCAAGCAAGTGATGTGCTGAAAGCAATGAAAATCCTAAGTTCGTGTGTGTGTGACGACCCTTCGGTTCTCTCAAACCCTAGAAGACTAACCACACTAAGCCTTGGTGTGCCAGGCAAACCTCGCATGTCCTAGTAGAAGACTAGGAATCCCAAGCCTTAGAAGACTAGGCACCATAAGCCTTGGTGTGCCAGAAAAATCTCTCAAGGCCTAAAGATTAAGCACCCTAAGCCCTAGTGCGCCAGGTAAATCTCTCGAGCCCTGAAAATTAAGCACCCTAAGCCTTGCTGCACAAGGAAAATCTCTCAAAACCTAGAAGACTAGGCATTCTAAGCCCTGGTGCGCTAGAAAAACCTTACATGTCCTAGTAGAAGACAAGAACCCCAAGCTCTGGTACGCCAGGAAAATCTTGTACGTCATAGTAGAAGTCTAGGAACCCTAAGCCCTGGTGCGCTAGACAAATCTTTCTAACCCTTGATTCGTGTGTGAGTGACGATCCTTTAGTTTTTGTATATCCTAGTAAAAACTAGGAACCCTAAGTTCTGGTGTACCATGCAAATCTCTATCATTCTGTGTTAATTTTGTCAGAAATCAAAAACAAAAAAATATAAAAAAATTTCCCTTTTATATTTGTATTTTCCCCATTTTCCATAATTTTTAAAAGTTGTTGCAAATTTTCCTCGAAGATTTTTGAAAAACTTGCCTTAATTTTCTATGATTCTTTTGAAAAAGCTTCTTAATTTTCTAGAATTTTTGAAAAAAATTTCCTAATTTTCTAAAAGAATTTCTTAATTTTCTAGGATTTTTGAAAAAAATTTCATAATTTTCTAGAAATTTTTAAAGATTTGTCCCAATTTCCTAAAAAAAAATTCTTAATTTTTTAGGAATTTTTAAAGAATTGCATCAATTTTCTAAAAAAATTTCTTAATTTTCTAGAATTTTTGATTTTTTTCCTAATTTTCTAAAAATTTCTCTTAATTTTTTAGGATTTTTGAAAAATTCCCCATTAGTTTTTTTTGTTTAGTTCCAAAAATAAAAATGAAAAATCAATCATTTAATTTTTCATGTTTTCCTAAAAAAAAAATAAAGCCCTTTATTTTCATGATCTTTGCTAAAATAAAGGTCTTCCTTTTGTTTGAATATAACTCTAACCCTAGTACCCCTATTGTTTTAATCTCATTTGCATAAGTCTCTAAGCTAAGTTTTACATGTCCATATATTCAAATCTCAAACATTATGCACAAGTTATCACAGATATCATATCATAAATCATAATCGTCACATCATATCCTAGGTATGTGTATATGCTTGAAATATATCATAAAACATGCTTTGATATTGAACAAGTAACGATAGGGAACCTATCAAAGGGCGCTGGCGAGAGATGTGCTGGTTGGGCTCCCGAAGGAGAATATCGGCAGCAATGGAGTTCGTGGGTGGCTCGTAGTGCCGCATCCCACCTGGGACCTGGCGGTGGGGGACTCGGCATACGTGTGTGGATCGAAAGGAGCTGGCTGGCCCTCTCTAGCATCGGGACCAAGGAAATCGGCCATCTCGGCCTCAGCCACAGTGTCTGCAGCTGTTTGTGCCTCCTCCTCAGCGACACGGCACGAGGCACGCTCCGCCTCAAACACAAGAGCATCCATCGGGACAGAGGGCTAC
>JAOTRH010126550.1:0-14498 GCA_034768845.1 Heliamphora exappendiculata
CATCATCATCATATCACAACACATCTGAGGGGATCCTAGGCATGAGTCTACGTTTGTCATACCATACAACATGCTTTGTATTTAAATAGCAAGTTTGGAAAACTTACCAATGGGCGTCGACGAGACATGTGGTGATCGGGCTCTTGCAGAAGAACGTCGGCCGCAACAGCATCGGCTGGAGGCTCGTAGCGCCTCATCCCATGTGAGACCACGCGATGGGGTAGTGGGGCATACATATGTGGGTCGAAGGGTGCCGGATGACCCTCTCCAGCATCAGGATCAAAGAAATCAGCTACCGCAGCCTCTGCAGTAGCATCAGCAGCCGTCTGCGCCGCAGCCGCTGCTCGTGCCTCCTCAGCAAAACGACGGGAGGCAACCTCCGCCTCAAGTACAAGAGTATCCATCGCAGCAGTGGGCTGCGTGGAAGTACCCCCACTAATAGAGGGGTCCCGTCGTGCCCCTGAGTCGTCATCCCCGTGGCCGTGGCCCGCTACGAATAGAAAGGGAATCACGAACAATACGATAAACATCTCGCACCACAAAGAACGAGGCTCGAAAGCTCAAAGAAAGAAAGAGAGAACTCGATAGTGCGAGAGGGTTAGAGAGAGTCATAAGGTGAAGAATGAGGCCACCCCACGCGCCTTAAAGGGCCTGGTGCGCGTCTCAAGTTGGCAGTCGCCACTTCTAGAGTGAGCGACCGCCAGGTTTCCCAAAAGACACACGGCGACCGTCATGTTGGAAGGATTTTTACCCGGCGGCCGTCATGTCATAGGGGTTTCGTCTGGCGACCGCCAGGTTGTCAAGGGTCACATCAAATCAGACTGCCATTATGACGTTTTAGGATTTTAAGAAGGCTATTTGGGGCTTTTAGTATATGTTTTTGTTTATCTTATTATTTACATGCATTTTATTTTCTTCATGTATTAATATAGATTATTTTCTCCTTATTTTATTAGCAAAATTGATCCTTAAATATTTTTCTTTAAAAATTTTTTATTTAGTGTGTGTTCTTCTAAAAATGATCTTTAGAGCTTTTCAAAAAATAATTTTATAATCTCGGGTGTTTCTTAAAAATAATTCAAATTTTTTTTTTGTATTTAGAAATGATTTTAAAAATAATTTTGTATGTTTTAAACCCTTATCCTTTTTAGGTGTTTTCTCCTTCTAATAAATCTAGTTTTAAGCCGTAACTTAGCTTTTAACTCGCGTCCCGAATTTTTAGGTCTTAACTTGACCAATTAATTCGCGGTTATCCTTCTCGATAAATTTAAAGCCATAACTTGGCTTTTAATCTTCCTTCCGATAAATCTAAGTCATAACTTTATCCCGCACCTTGTCCCGAATCTTTAAGTCTTAACTCGACTTATTAATTTGTTGCTTTTCTCGGTCCTCTTCACGACCCTAAGCTGACTCGTCGATCCTCCTCACAATCCTAAACTGACTCGTCGATCCTCCTCAGGATGTTAAACTGACTCGTCGATCCTCCTCATGACCCTAAACTGACTCGTCGGTCCTCCTCACGACCCTAAACTGACTCGTTGGTCTTCCTCAGGACCTTAAACTGACTCGTCGGTCCTCCTCACGACTGACTCGTTGGTCTTCCTCAGGACCTTAAACTGACTCGTCGGTCCTTCTCACGACTGACTCGTTGGTCTTCCTCAGGACCTTAAACTGACTCGTCGGTCCTCCGCACGACCTTAAACTGACTCGTCGGTCCTCCTCACGACCTTATACTGACTTATCAGTCCTCCTCACGACCCTAAACTGACTTGTCAACCCTCCTCATAACCTTAAACAGACTCATCGGTCCTCCTCATGACCATAAACTGGCTCGTCGGTCCTCCTCAAGACCATAAACTGACTCACATTGCATTACACTATACCTATCTACATCATGTTAGCATTTATTCATGTTAGCATCCACATCATGCTTCTTATCATTACATCTTTGCATTTTTTCCCGTGAACTATGTTCTGGTCTGATCCCTAGCAAAAGGGGATACATAGGTAGCTCGATTAAAATTCGAGTACGACCAACATCATATGCATGCTTGTGTGTTGTGGCCTAAGATTGACAGCTCGGTCAAATGGTTGTTGTCTCTGGGTCTTTGATATAACCTGCTTCACGCGTTATTATGCAAGTTACATCAAAGAGGGGCAACTGTAGACACCCCAATTTGACCCCGTCTAATCTTAAGCGAATTCGATGATGAAAACAGGTAGATTAGTGCCTCTGTATGATTCTCGAAAAGTGATCCAAGCTCGGTATTTGAACTCGAAACCTACAAGCCAATGAAATTTTGGCGAACCATCGAAACTTGCAGCCCAAGTAAGACGACCGCCAACTCTCATCATGGCGTCCGCCATAGAACTTTGTAGAAACCCTAGCCATAAGTGGCGACCACCACATTTCATCATGGCGACCGCCAATTTCTATTGTGGCGACCGCTATAAAACTTTGTGGAACTTTTCAAAAACATGGCGACCGCCAACTTGCTTCATAGCGACCGCCAACTCCAATGGCCTGACGTGTCCCAAAACGTGGCAATATCTTATTGGTTGAAGAATTCTATAAATACCGTACCCCAGCGTATGTTTTCAGTACGAATTTTGAGTGAGAGAGACTCTTCCGATATATCGAGCGATTCCAAGCCCCGACGCCAAAACCCTGCTGAAATATCGAATTCCGAACACCTACATTGAAGCCCTACTTGAATCACCACATGAGGATTGGACCGTTGGAGCACATCCCCAACTTAAGGATTCCCCGACAATCTAGGTATCCTGCTTAGATCCCCGATCTTTTTAAACTACATTCTCTCTCTTTTGGAGTGACCGGGTTAAATTTAATATTAATTTGTATCTTCCTTTCATTTACATAGTCAATCCTATTTGCTTTATATAATTTGATTATTTTCTTTAATTATTTAGTTATTAATTTCTTCACATTCACACTAAGCACATTGTCTTTCTCTTTCTTATTTTTATTACTTCATGAATTTAGTGCTAAAATATTCTTGCAATTACAACTAATTAATATTCTTGATTGTTATAACAATGCACTTATATTTATGTGAATGTAGTAATTAATATTACATTTCACATTTAAGTTAGGTAGTTGTTTTTAATTTTTTTTATCTTTCTAGCATTAATCTAATTTTATTTACTAACTTTTCTCTTCATTTCTTTTTTTTAGTAATCTCAATTTAATGTATCCTTCTCTTAAGCATTAGTTTAATGTCTTTTTTTTAATTTTTTTCTTTTGCAATGCAGCTTTAATTTTCTTTTTATGCACCATATTCTTTCTCATAAGCATTAGTTTAATATTTTTGTAATAGCATTTATCTTCTTTTTTTCTTTCTTTTAGTTAATTTAATATCATTTTCTAGTTTTTATTTTCTATTTTCTTTTCCTTCTATTTTATATTAGTATAATTTTTTCCTTTAATATTTTCTTTTTATTACTAGTTTTAAATTTTTTTATAATGTCCAATTTTTTTTCTCTTAATGCTAATTTATTTTTCTCTTTATTAGTGTTTTCTTTTCCTTTATGTTAGTATTTATTCCTATAAGGCTCATTCTTCATTTTTTTTTCTAGCTTTATTTTCTTATAGTTTTATTTTATCTTGTTTTTTCTTTCATTTTCATTAACCATAAAAAATCATAAATAGTCTTTTAATTTAATTCTCATTCTTTGAATACAATTTCCTTCTCTTTTGTTTTCTTTTCTCTTTACTTTCTTTTACCCGTTTTAAAATTTAAATAATTAGCTTTTTTCTCATTAGTTCAATAAACATTTTCTAATTTTCATATTCTTAGTATAATTTTTTTTAATAAATTTTTTTGTTATTTTCTTTAAATCTTTGAATTCTCTTTTGTTAAAGCACACTTATTTTTGCTAGTAGACTTTCTTTTTTTTAAAACATAGACTTTTTGTGTATCTTTTATTTTTAGTACTTATCATGTTCCTATTTTTTTTTCTAAATAAATGTTATGCATGTGTTGGTTATTTTTTCTTTAAATGCATGTTTAGAGTAGTTTAATTTATTTTGTAGCAAATCATGTCTAGGTTATTTTAGTATCTTTAGCCTATTCATTTGAACTATGCTAGTTTAGTTTATTTTTTATAAAATTGCATGCGAGTGTGTTCCATGTGTCATTTAGATAGAAATTGCATGTCATAGGACTTAGGAATTAATCTCTTTATTTGTTCTAATTTGGAGTGCTATGTACATATGGTATGCATTTTTCATATTTGATTTTGGATGTTCTCTCTTTGCCTCTATTTTCTTTAATTGCATGCATTTGAGAAATTCTATTGAAAAAACCAATGATGATTAGTAGAGGCCAACCTAACGGTTGGGCGAACGGGGTGTCTAACACCTTCTCTGATTCGTACCTTAACCCCCGAACTCTATTTCTCTGGTTAACGTCTCAAAGATCAATGGCTATTTTTATTTTTCTTAGTTTTTTTTAAAAACTAAGTGGCGACTCTATTTTCGATAAAAGGGGTTTTCAAAATTTGGTTTTCAAGGTGTTAAAATATTTTTTAAAATATCTTTTGAATTCTCTTATTTTTGACCCATAAATCCCAATGCTACAGGTTGCAGCCGTCTGTGGGATGTTTTCACATTCTAGGTTTTGTTCTTCTCTATTTTTCTCTCCCAGATCTCTCTCCCTTGTGTAACCTCAAATCAATAGTAAAAGAGTGTAATCCCGTGGACGTAAGCACAACTTGCCGAACCACGTAAACCTTGTGTTCGTGCGATTGTCTCTCTTTCTCTCCTCTTCGTTATTTATTCCGTGTTTATGTGATTGTGAATGATCTTGGGCGGGATTAGTGATCGCGTTTGAATTCCCAACAACTGGTATTAGAGCTTGGTTCAGAGGGTGAAGATCACGACATGGCAGATGATGGGAAGATCAAGATCGAGAAGTTCAATGGTTTAAACTTTTCCCTTTGGAGGATGCAGATTAAGGGCGTTCTGTATTAGAAGGACCTGTTCCAACCGTTGTTTGGGGAGAAATCAGAGAAGATGACACAGACCGAGTGGGAGATATTGGATCAAAAGGCGTTAGGGACCGTGCCACTGAGTCTCGCACCATCGGTGAACTCCAATATCGCAAAAGAGAAGACGATGGCATGCTTGCTGGGGGCGTTGGAAAAGATCTATGATCAGCCCTCTGCATCAAATAAGCTATACCTGATGAAGAGGCTATTCAATCTAAGGATAGCGGATGATGCCATTATAGCGGAGCATCTCAACGAGTTCAACTCAATTGTAAACCAATTGGAGTCAGCTGAGATCAATTTTAATGATGAGGTTAGAGCCTTCGCTCTCCTGTCCAGCTTACTAGAAAGCTGGAGCGGCTTAGTTGTCACAGTTAGCGACTCCTCGTCCAAGTTGAAGTTGGAGGAGGTCATAGGTTTCATCTTTGGAGAGGAATCACGCCGCAGATCAGCGGGTGAAGGATCAACATCAGGGTCGGCGTTGAATGCCGATGGTAGAGGGAGAAAGACAGATAAGAAGATTCAAAGGGGCCGAGGAAACCACATAACGAAATCACGGGATAAATCGCAGACTCAGGAGAAGTCAGCAGGATGCTGGAGCTATGGACAAAAAGGTCATCTCAAAAGGGACTGTAAAGCTCCAAGAAAGCAGCGTGACCACACAAATCAAGGTGGTAAGGCAACTGTTAATGTTTCTGATGAGGAAAATATAGATACTTTGATTTATGCATTGAACTGTCAAATTAAATTATGGGTTGTTGACTCGGGAGTGTCATTTCATGCCACTCCCCGCATGGATATACTTCACGGGTATGTGAAGGAAAATTTAGAAAAAGTCTATCTGGGAGACGACGAGGCTTGTAGTATAGTTGCGAAGGGTGAAGTACAGATCACACAGGCTAACGGTACAGTACTGAAGCTGAAGGACATTAGTCATGTGCCAAGTCTAACAAGAAATTTGATCTCAGTAGGCCAATTGTCAAAATCTGGAATCGTGACGACTTTTGGGGGAGATTTCTAGAAGATGAGCAAAGGGTCATTAGTTTTAGCTCGAGGGAAGAAGGAGGGTACACTGTATGTATCCTCGGGTTCTTATAGTAGCATAATAGTGGCAGCATATAAAGGAGACACCAGCACGTGGCATAGGTATCTTGATCACATGAGTGAAAAGGGGATGAGAGTTCTAGCACAGAAAGGGAAGCTACCAGGTATTGAGTCAATGGACTTAGAATTCTGTGAAGATATCATCTTCAGGAAACAAAAAAGGGTCAGCTTTACAAAGCAGGTGAAAACTCTAAAATCAAACAGATTGGAGCTGGTGCATACACATGTATGTGGACCTATTCAGGTACCCTCTATCGGTGGCTCGAGGTATTTCATAACCTTCATTGATGATGCTACTAGGAAATTATGGGTTTATTTCTGTAAGAACAAATCAGATGTGTTTGGGATTTTCAAGAACTGGAAGGCATCTGTTGAAATGAGACAGGCTTGAAACTAAAGTGTTTAAAGTCTAACAACGGCGGTAAGTATTAAAGGAAAAATTTTGAAGATTACTATGCAGCTAACGGGATTAGGAGACTAAAAATTGTTCTGACGAAGCCAAGACAGAACGGAGTGGCAAAGCGCATGAATAGAACAATCATGGAGTATGCCCGGAGCATGAGGTTACATGCCGGCATGCCAAAGCAGTTCTAGGCAGACGCAGTGAACACAGCAGCATACTTGATTAACAAGGGGCCTTCAGTTGCACTGAATTGTGGTTTTCCAGAAGAAGCTTGGACCGGGAAAGAGGTAAAGTTTTCCCATTTACGCTTTTTTGGTTGTATAGCCTATGTGCATGTTGAGTCAAAGCACAAGGGAAAGTTAGACCCCAAGTCTCGAAAATGTGTGTTTGTGGGCTACGGTACAGATAGCTACGGTTATAGGCTGTGGGATCCAAAAAGCAGGAAAGTAGTGAGGAGTGGGGATGTTGTTTTCAACGAGTCTATTTTGTATAAAAATAGACAAGATCATAAGGATAAGACAGTTGACAAGTTAGACTATGCTGAGTTTGAGAGATTGTCTAGCAAAGTCTTGGAACCCCAGGATGCGAACAGACAGCCAACTCCACAGTCAGAACCAAAGACTCCCATAATCAGGAGGTCTACTAGAGTTAGCAGACCTACAGTTAGATACTCACCTTCATTGTATTACCTGCTGTTGACAGACAGTGGTGAACCGAAATGCTTTGAAGAGGCTTTGCAGACAGAGGCAAAGGGCGAGTGGGAGCATGCAATGGATGAAGAGATGCAATCTCTGTCATCCAACAAGACTTGGGATCTGGTTCAGTTGCCCAAAGGTAAGTTAGCACTGCAGAACAAGTGGGTCTACAGGCTGAAAGAAGAAGCTGATGGTAGCAAGCGGTACAAGGCGAGGCTAGTAGTCAAGGTTTTTCAGCAGAAGCCGAGAATTGACTACACAGAGATATTTTCACTAGTTGTGAATGTTAGAGTTGGTATACTGAAAATCATATTTTTAGTATTTAATTTTATTTTAATAAAATTAGTTTTTTATTTTATGATAATCTTTATGAGCAATGTGTGTATAACATTTCTTTGTTATGCATGGATGTCCGATATTCTGTATAGTATTTATCTGGTGTGTAGAGTATGGCTTACACACAAAAGACTAGATTTTAGGTTCTTGCAAAATATAAGTTTTATGTTCACAATTTAGATGGAAATAGACATATCATCAGTACGACTGTGGCACGGAGTTTTAGTAGGCCTATCTTGGTTACGGGAAACAAATAATAGCGTCATTTATTGTTCTGACTCTCTGTGCCAGTACACTTTGTGTGTATTGAACGAGATATTTGGATAATTAATTTAGTACTAACTACTAACTATATAAATTAATTCACACCTCAAGATTATTATAAATAGTCCTTATCTTCTTAATCCTAAATTAATTATTGATTTGCATATATTTAATATTCGTTGTTCTGATTCATTAGAGGGTGCGATCTTATATGAGTCTATATTCCCGGTGAGTTAGACAGCGGTATTATTTATATGAAAAATATTAATTATTGACAGAATTCACGTCCCAAAAGATCGAGAATGACGATACCCCCTTAAGGATGCTTATAAGTTTTGACCAGACCAAATCCTGCAGGTGGATTTAATTATTCAGCGGTCAAATAAGTTAAAAAAAATAACTTAAAAATATTAAGATGCATTTAAATTAAATTATCAGTAATTAAATTTAATTGGCGGGTATCAAGAATCTTAACGTGGGGAGAAATGGTAAGCATTTAATAACATGAGCTCAATGCTAGAAGGTCTTGAGATTATAGGTCATAGTGCAATTATAGTTCTTTAGTGGTGTGAACTATAATTAAGTATTTTATGAAAATTACAGAAACTGCTATAGGTTTTCCATTATTGTAGATACTATTATGCGTCTTTCTTTAATTACAAAAACCGCTAGTAGGTGTTTGTATTCCACTAGAAGTCTTACTCATAATTACTCCCCAGGTTCCTGTTGTAGCCCTATATATACGCCGGTAGATTGAACCGGTTTGAGATTGATAGAATTGATAGTTCAGATATCTCATATATTATTATAATATTATTTGTCTTTCAAGACTTAAATATATCGGGGTTCTACCGGTACGAGTTCTCAGAGAATTGTAGCCCACACTACGTTCGAGGATCGCGTAAGGGAATACAGTAGAAGATCTGACTGGAGTTTCAACTTAGAATCAAGTCGTAGTTGAAGATTAGATCTACAAAAAGTATTCTTCTAAATTAACTTTGGTTTTATGAATTTTATTTTGATCGTTCTTCGTCAAAAGTTTTATTTGGAACCTGTTTCGGCGTTTGCCCGTCCAGTTAATTTTCTATCGATAATCAATTTTCAAAAATAATGATTTTAGCATTTTTGCCTCCAACAGTGAGAATATCCACCATCAAGACTGTATTGAGTATAGTGGCTACAGAAGGCTTGCATTTGGAGCAGCTAGATGTCAAGACAGCTTTTCTCCACGGTGACCTGGAGGAAGAGATCTATATGCGGCAGCCACGGGGGTATTCGGTCAAAGGGAAGGAGAACATGGTGTGCAGGCTAAAGAAAAGCTTGTATGGACTGAAATAGGCTCCTAGGAGTGGTACAAGCAGTTTGACAGCTTTATGGCATATACAAGGTTCAGTAGATGCCATGGTAACCATTACTGCTATATCAAGAGGCTTGATGACTCGTACGTGATTCTTTTACTGTACGTAGATGACATGCTGATTGTAGGCTCTAGCATGATTGAGATTATGAATCTCAAGGCACATATGTCCCAGGAATTCGTAATGAAGGATTTGGGATAAGCCAAATGAATACTCGGGATGAGGATTAGTAGGAACAGAAAGAGTCAGAAGTTAAGACTTTCGCAGTTAGAGTATGTTGGAATGCTCCTGCAGTGTTTCAACATGGAAGGTACTAAACCAGTTAGCACACCTTTGGAAAGTCACTTCAGACTCTCAAAGGAATAGGGATCTGTCACAGATGAAGACATGAACTACATAGAAAAGATACCATACGCGTCAGTCGTATGTAGCTTGATGTATGCCATGACCTGCATAAGGCCGGATATTGCCCATGCAGTGGAAATTGTGAGCAGATTCATGTCAAATTCGGGCAAGGAACACTGGAAAGCAGTGAAATGGATTATGAGGTACCACAGGGGTACCACGGGATATGCTTTGTGTTACGAGTGCTTGGGGATTCAGCAGAAAGGGTTCGTGGATTCACACCTAGCTGGGGACATTGACAGCAGAAAAAGTACAATAGGGTATGTGTTTACCCTAGGCACTGTAGCAGTAAGTTGGGTTTTTAGGTTGCAAAAGATAGTGACAATCTCTACCATCGAGCCAGAATATGTCGCAGCCACTGAAGAATGTAAAGAGCTAATTTGGCTAAAGGGTTTCTTGAAATAATTAGGAAGAGGTCAAATCATGTGTCAGTTGTATAGCGACAATCAGAGTGCTATAGACCTGGTAAAGAACTCAGCATTTCATTCAAGGACCAAACATATTGATATTAAGTGTCATTTTATTCGGTCTCAATTGGAAGATGGGCAGTTCGATTTGGAGAAGGTTCATACGAACGAGAATCCTACAGACATGTTCACAAAGGTTGTGAAGGTGATGAAGCTGAGGCACTGTTCAGCTTCTGTTGGTCTTTAGGGAAAGAAGAGAGGAGGTTAGGTTACACAGGATTGAGTGGTTGTGTTGATCGTTTCAAGGTGTTGATGAAGCTGATGGGATTTCTCAAGGCTTGGAGTGGTTTTACTTCAAGTAAGAGAATTGTTGAGATGTGAAGAATAAAACTAGTTTCAGTGGGACCGATCGATCGGTGGTGCAGACCGATCAATCGGTCATGTTCTACATGCGAGAAATTGAGGCTTTCTTTAGACCGATCGATCCGTCTATTAGACCGATCGATCGGTCTATGCAAAATGTATTTATACAGCTGCTAGGGTTACAACCGTGTGTGGGATGTTTTTACATTCTAGCTTTTGTTCTTCTGTATTTTCCCCTCCTAGATCTCTCTCCCTTTTGTAACCTCCAATCAATAGTGAAAGTGTGTGATCCCGTGGACGTAGGCACAACTTGTCGAACCACGTAAACCTTGTATTTGTGCGATCGTCTCTCTTTCTCTCCTCTTCGTTGTTTATTCCGTATTTGTGTGATTGTGATTGTGCTTGGGCTGGATTAGTGATCGCGTTCGAATCCCCAACAGCAATTGCCTCGAGGTGCAAGGATGGGGTGGTTTTATATTTGCATAAAAAGATTCAGAATATAAAGGAGGTGAACAAAGGTTGGAACAAAACTGTGTTTGGAAACATTGAAGAAAATACCAGAGCATTAGAAGAAGAAATCCACCAGTTGGACTTTCTTGAGGAAGATAAGTCCCTCTCTTCTGAAGAATCTAGAGTCAAGAAGGAATTAAAGGGTAAACTCTGGAGGTTGCACAGAAGAGCTGAATCTCTATGGAAGCAAAAATCAAGGACTAATTGGCGTAAGCTTGGAGATAAAAACACCTCTTTCTTTCATATGATTGCCAATAGGAGAGTCAAGAGAAATTTTATTGGCCAAATTCAGAGCCAAGGGGTAATCTTGACTAAACCAGTGGAAATCAAGGAAGAAGTAATCAAGTTCTATTCTGGTATATACAAGGAGGTTCCATGGATGAGACCACAATGGAGTGGAATTCCATTGATAATCTTAACACTTGCGATGGCATCTAGCCTTGAAGTTTCTTTCACAAAACCAGACATTTTGGTGGCCATTAAAGCTTGTTAATGCAACAAGGCACCTAGACCTGATGGTTTAAACTTCAAGTTCATCAAAAGATTTTAGCCAGTGCTCAAGAAGGACGTCATCTTTCTCTTGGAGGAATTTCACTCTCATGGCATCATTCTCAAAGCCTTAAACACCTCTTTCATAGTTCTAATACCTAAAGTGGAGGCCCCAACATCCTTTACTGAATTTAGACCCATTAGTTTAATTGAGTCAAAGTATAAAATTCTGGCCAAGATCTTAGCCTTCAGACTCAAGAATGTTATGAAGTCTCTCATTGATGAAAAGCAATCTGCTTTCATTGAGGGGAGGCAAATACTTGATGGAATTCTTATAGTCAATGAAATAATCCATGACTAGAAGAAGAGGAACAAAGAAGGGATAGTCCTTAATTTGGATTTTCACAAAGTCTATGACTTTATCAGTTGGGGTTATCTTCTGACCATTATGAAAATCTTGGGATTTGGACCTTCTTGGTGTTGCTGGATCCAGAGTTACTTATGCTAAGCCACAATATCCATTATTATTAATAGCTCCCCATCCCATGAATTCAAAATGGAGAGGGGTCTTAGACAAGGTGGCACGCTGTCTCCCTACTTATTCAACTTGGCTACGGAAGGGCTAAACACAATGATGGAGAAGGCCAAATAATTAGGGGTCTTGATTGGGGCCAAAATTGCTTCACTTGAGGTTGGAATTACTCATCTGCAATTTGCAGATGATACAATCATTTTTTGGAACAAAAACATAGAAGAACTGAGGTGCCTTAAGAGTTCACCAATGTTTTGAGTTGGTATCTGGGCTGAAGATTAATTACCACAAAAGTGCAATGTTTGGGGTGGGCTTAACAAATAATCAACTGCAGCAGATGGCTGTTGTGTTCAAGTGCCCAACACACACTTTACCCATTAAATATTTGGGCCTTATGGTTGGTTCTAACCCTAAATCTCCAAAGAATTGGGAGCCCTTAGTAGCCAAGTTCAAAAATAAACTCAAACCATGGAAAAGGAAATGGTTGTCCATGTCAGGTAGAATCCATTTGGTGAAATCAGTTTTAGTTAGCCTTCCCATTTATTATATGTCAATCTACAAGATGCCAAAATCTGTTCTAAAGTCAATTACCAAAATCTAGAGTAGATTTTTATGGGGTGGTAGTGAGGAGAAAGCCAAACTTCACCTAGTGAATTGGAGACAGGTTACCAAGCCTAAGGAAATAGGTGGGCTGGGTATCCCCAACCTAAGCTTATCTAATTCAATGCTCTTTATGAAATGGTGGTGGAGATTTTGTGTGGAGAAGTAGGCCCTATGGAGACAAATATTCCAGCACAAGTTTGGTGACATGTCCTCCAATTGGTTTCCATCTAATATGCTAGCCAAAAAGCCCTCAGCTGTGTGGAAATCTATTCTTCAAGAAGGGATGTCAGAATCAGTGATTGGTGCCTTGTATGCTGGTAATTGTAGAGTAGTGAGGGGTGAAGGCACATCCACTTTTTTCTGGGAGGATTGCTGGCTTTCACAAATATCTCTTAAAGTTAGATATCCGAGGCTCCATGCACTATCTACACAGTGAATGGCCTCTGTTAAAGAGCTGTACTAGTGCTCACAACAAGACGCTCAGTGGTGCCTGATGTTTCGTAGAAATCTCTTTCAATGGGAAAATGATGATCTTAATCTTTTGCTTATGAATTTTTAGAATGCTAAGGTGGTCATAGACAAAAGGCATCAATTGATCTCGCAAGTTGAGAAACATGGTTTTTTCTTATCTAAGTCCATGTGTAGGATCATAGCTCTCAATGATGGCACAACAAGTTCTCCTTTAAATAAGATTTGGCAAAACAGTGCACCTCCTAAAGTTTTGGTGTTTGTCTGGCTCGTAGCTCAAGATAGAATAGCTTCCAAAGAGTTACTGCTTAAAAGAGGAATCCTCGAATCTGAATCATCCATTGCATGCCCTTTTTGTGAGGCCTCAAGGGAATCCAACTCTCATATACTCCTTCTATGTCATTATGGCTAGTGTGGTGTTTGATTTTTCTATAGTGGGGTAGTGAATGGGTGAGCCCCGGTTCTATCCCAAAGTTTATTAAATGGTTGCTTATGCAGTTAAGAAAAAGCATTACAAATAGAATTTGGTTGGTGCTTGTGTATGCATCGATCTGGTCCATCTAGCTTATGAGAAATGAGCTTGTTTTCAGCAAACAATGCCAATTTGGGATGAAGTAAGGGAGTTTATCAAGTTCAGAGCTGGTCTTTGGATCTCAGCCACTTTGAAGAACCCTCCATTCTCTTTAGATGATTTTATGTTTACAATTGAATCAATTAGGAGCCTTAAACTTGTGTAAACCTCTAAAAAAGTTTTGTTGTTGCTGATTTCTTATCAGCAAGCAAGCCTTTGGCGTTTGTGTAATTCTAGCATTGGATCTTTGCTTAGCATGTATGTAGCTTCTGGGTTATAATTGGTTCGCTCAGAAGCCTTTCATCCTTTGCAAATTCTATGCCTCATTTGATAATATATATCTTCTTTTGCTGATAAAAATATATATAATAATACGAAAATCACATAAAAAGCTCTAATAAGAAGGTCATTGATCTTTTGTTCTATTTCCAATGTAGGTATTGCTTTCAAAAAATAAAACATACAATATGCAAGTTATCCAATTAGACTTCATGTATCACTGAAGATGTTATATATAATACGACACAACTACCCCTGTAACCTTGAATACATAACATATCAAATTACAATAATACGATAATCATATACAATGCTTTATAATGACACTATTTTTAATTCTCCATAATTCCCAAAGCAATAAATCACAATAAATTTATATATTATCCTTAACGTTAATTCTTATACAAAAGCTAACTATTATTAAAACCCTAAAATTATTCTGCAACTGAATATCTAGCTCAACATCCACGATAAGAGTCTGAACTATTTCAAACCCATAGACAGACATAGCCTACACAAAAAAGGAAACGTAAACAATATCATAACTCTTGTCATTGACTAGATGTCGTCATATCTGTCAAGGGAGTTTTCCACCTTTTCAAGTTCTTCCTTCACAACTTTTGCAATATCATTTGTAATATCCCAAGTGTTGTAATAAAAAAATTAAATAAATTAATAATCTTAATTGTGTATTAAAAATT
>JAOTRH010126581.1:0-14497 GCA_034768845.1 Heliamphora exappendiculata
TATATATATGGCATCATCTATGGGTACAATTTCTATTGTCATATATTAATATTTTCCTCTCAAACCTGACACAGTTTTAAAAGCATTAAGGAAAGACATAATTAAGATGAGCATACTAAAATATTGTGCTCCAGCTGGTTCAGTAGCAACTATTACCTGTTGGTTTCTTAATTTTTGGTGCTCCTGTTTGTTAGTTGTGGCTCTTTTATTGTCGTTGTTTGGGGTGTTGTTACCTTGCCAACTTCCCTCTTACATTTTTTTTTTGATTCATGTAGTAGGATGCTCGTGTTATGTTATGAGTTATCTTTGTAGCTAGCCTTTGTAAATGCTATCATGCTAATATTTGTTTTTTAGATCTTTTACCGATATATATATATAATAAGCAAATAATTATGTAACCCAAACCAAACCTTATTTTAATATTGAAACATCCAATACTTGAGATCCGAAAACAGTCTTCACGAACCCTACAAAAACCGCCGCCTCTCTTCGTATCCTAGCGTCAGCATCAAACCGTAAACCCGGCGGAAAGAAAAGCCACAAACTGGTGGCCACCACGAATACGAGCGTCGCCGGCGTGGACACAATCGCAGGCACCCTGAATTTCCCATTTAACGCTTTTTTCATGCGAATTTCCAAAGCCAAACAAACCCCATGGACGAGAAAGAAGGACGTGACCTCCAGAGTGGGTTTCAATCTTCCCGAATAATAGAAAATCAACTCGTGCATCACCCCGGACACAAAGAAAGTCGCCAGTATTGCAACAAATTGGGCCCATCTTCTCCCAACTAGACGTGTAGAAACCGACTTGACAGGGTCGTATACGGTCTGCCGCAGGATGCTCGTAACCACGAGGTTCCATCTTTTACCCCAGAAGTCTTGCAGCGAGGTGGAGAGGTAGGGTTTGTCAAACTGTGGCTCCAGCTCTAACCGAACCAAGGCTCGAGCCAAGGCTGCCAGAATGGCTAGCAAAAGTTCAAGCACGACGTAAATATGAAGACAATAAAGCACCAATATGATCTTGGGATGGAGTTGCTCTTTATACTTATAGAGTCGCATAATCACAGCCAGGAGCATAATCTTTGTAGCATAGTTTAGACGTGATTTTTGGGACTTTTGGCAAGGTGTGTGCTCTTGGATTCCTGTATTTTGTTGTTTTTTGCTGTCCGCATCTGGCGACGATGAGGGTTGTTGAGGCTTGATGGGTAGACAGGCGAAAAGGATGAAACGAGGTAATGAGATTGGTGAGTCGTGGGATGAGAGAGGTCCCTTGCCGAAGGCGAAGAGGAGGAGCTTGAAGGTGGCGAGCCATGATATGAAGAAAGTAGTAGGAGCTCCGAGATGGAGGGTGGTCAGGCGGAGAGGAAGGTAGAGAAAGAGGAATATGATTGGAAGGATTGTGAAGAGCCTGGAGGTTCCTTTGGAGATGAACTTTCCGATGGTATGACAGTAGCATAGAGATGCCATGACTATGATCCACAGTGCCGCAAAGTTTTTGATTTCTCCTTCCATTACTTGTAAAATAGAGTAGGTTCATATGGCGTTTGTCAACTATCTCACAGGCAGAGAGTAACCAAATATATATATGAAAAATTATTTTTTGTTACCTCAGTAAATCAAGGGGTCCTCATTCCCCGTTTTGGTTGGAACTTGGATCTAAAAAAATGAAAAAAGAATAAACAATCAGCAACTCCAGGAGTTGACCCCACATGATTACGGGGTGTTTGAAAATATTATTGCTATTAATTTATAAATTATAGTTTGTAGTAAAAGTTGTGAGTATTTAGTAAAAATTATATTTTATAATTAAAATAAAAAAAATTAAAAATTATAATAAAAGTTGTGAGTGTTTAAAAAAAATTATAATTTATAATTAAAATTAATAGTAAAAAACTAAAAATTAATAAAAAAAACTTAGCCAAGCACTCTATGTAATTTTTAAAGAGCTTGTGACACCACGCAGTCACGTCCTTAAAATATTAAATAATTGTTCATGAGTTGTGAACAATTATGTCAAATTACACTCAGATCCAATAAGTGTTGACAAGGAAAAAAGTTTTTTTTTTAAAAAAAATTTTGTTTTTTTGATCGGGTCCATCAACTTGGGACCATCATTAAATTTTTATTACATACTTTTATTTGTGTTTTGATAAATTTTTATTTATTGTTATGATATGATATGATATGATATGATATAGTATTGAGCTCTGTAAAAGATTTGGGGGTTTGGACTTTTTGACAGCGACTAATGGGCCAAACAAAAAGCAATATTCGGGCCCAACATCTATGCCTTGACTAGCTTTTAATAAAAAGAGATATTTTATTTTTATTTTATTATATTTATTATAATTTATTTTCAAAATATGACATTTTATATTATAGAATTTATCAAAAAGATTATACATAAAAAAAAGTCAAGTTGATAGAATATCAATAACTACGTGATCATAATACATTTATTAAAAAAATAGACGACAAGTATGATTTTGAAAGTAAATATAATTTTTTTAAAATTAGTGTGATTCAATCATCTAGTTGTCGAAATCCAATTAATTTAATTTTTTGTACGAATGTTATTTTTGATAATTTAATTTTAAAATATAAGGGTCCGGTCATTAAAATGAATCCACGTTCAATACTATTATATAAAAATAGAAAAGCTTTTATTTTTTTAGAAAATGGAAAGAACCACAATTCAGAGTGTTCTCTATATAGCCGATGCTTAAATTAAGAGTGTTTATTTGAATTCATTTTTTAGTTTTTTACTTACAACTAAAAATTTAAACAGATGTGTTTATACATTTATATTTGTAGCTTTTGATTTTAAATTAACAAATACAAATTTTATTATTTGAAGTTATAAATTTTTAATAAATATTTATTTTTTGTTTTAAATTATATATAATTATATTTTTTAATTCTAATCTATAAATTTATAATTTTAACTGTACCAGGCTGGTATCATCCAAGCTAAAGTACGGTAATATATATACCCACGATATAGCCTATAATTATGTGCATAGCGCATTTAATGTTTGAAACTCCATGTGCATTCAGAACAAATAATGGATATTGAATTAATAATAGTGTTAGCCACGTCAGGGTGCAGCGCAGTTGGTTTTAGAACAAGTTTTGACGAACTGTATTAAGAGTTTGGGTGCAAGTTCGAATTCTAAGAACCGTACTCATAAACTTAATCGGTGTGTGCATTGTGGAGGTCGATTCACGCACTCGGCATTTATCTCCGGTTCAACCCGAGCCTAGACAAGTTTGTTTCGGCCTGGATCTCTTTGGGAGCTAGCTAGGAGGTTTGGCTGTAAACCCAAATTAAAATTGTTAGAGCTAAATAATTTAACCAAAAAAAAAAATAAAACAAAACAAAATTAGCCAAGAAAATATTTAATTTGAATCGTTTATTGTTTGTAAGGGCAGTGTTGGAGTCGGGTAACCAGTTGTTTTATTTGGCTTGAATGAGTTTTAAAATATGTTAAAGTTTAATTAATTCATCAATTGTGTCGATCATAAATGAGTTTCTTCCATCATTATGAGCTAACCTCAAGTGGCTATATTTTTTTGCTTATTTCAAAATTACACACACACACACACGGATAAGCTGAGTTTGAGCCAATTTTATAAAATAAATATTTTTATTATTTTTTTGTTTTCTTATTTTATTCTTTCATGGTTTGACAATTTTTTTTTGCTATTTTAATTTGACAATTGAAATTAAAATTATTAATAATCAATTATCCTATTAAAAATGCAAATAAGGAAAATAAATATAGCTATATAGCGCAGTTGGTTTTAATAAACTTTTTTTTGGTTAGTAGTTGGTTTTAATAAACTCAATACTCATTTTCACTCAATTCCATTGGGGACTTCTCAAGCTTTTTTTTCTTCCTTTTCTTGTAGAAATCATGAAGGGTATAATGAATTCTTTTTTAATTGGGCTGCCATAGTGCATTTTCTTGAATTGGTAAGAATACACATTCCAAGAGCTAACAAGACGATGGTATAACACCAATAAAATCAATATATATATATATATATATATATATATATATTGATGGTGCTCTATTTTGAGAAGGTCCTTTAAAATTTAATTCAAGCTTGAGAAGTCAAAAACAGACGTTAAAGAGGGCGCTAGAAAGTATTCGACGGAGTTATCTCCGACAATCAAGTCAGTTATTCAGTGAAGTAGTGAGTAAGAAAAGAAAAAAATTACAGAGAGAAAAAGAGAAAAAAATGTTCTGTTAGAATATACCTGAATCACCACTCACTGAACCTTTATGAACCTTTATGCGGTATTTTTTGAACACGTGATGTGGTTTTCTGTACGAAAACGATTATGGCAGTACCATAGGGGAATATGTTCTAATCTCAGCAATAGCGCATATTCAACCTGTACTAGTCTGATCAGGATTGTGAAGGATCGGTCTGGTCTTCTTGAACAAATGGGTTGTATCTATTTGAAGATCGTTCCCCCATACCTTTGTGGCTAATTAGTCATTGGTCTATTTACGAGTTGATCAGGGCGCATTATCTCTGTTTGTGTGAAATGACAAGAAATTCCTTTCTTATCCATTAGCGATCCTCTATTCTTGATCTGTAAGTAACGAAGTGCATGGCGGTCAAGAATACCTAACTTCAGCTGCTCCCAAGGTGTCCGTCTCCATCGAGAATTCCAAGCTCGCCTTTCGCTATCAGAGGAGGCATCCAGGCATCGTTTGGGGGGTGCCCTTAAGTTTTACAGGTGTTAATTGCGCCCCTTGGCTACCCTCATAATGAATGACGGCGCGTCTGTCATTTTTGAGGTGACATCGTGGCTATGCATTCTTACACATGGCAAAAATCGTATGTGGTGACATCTCCAACTTGCGTGGTCTTCTCCGTCGTCAATCCTATTGGTCTTATTGAATCTCGATCGTCAAAAATTGAGGGCACCCTTATTAGCTTTCAAACTTTGCGCTCTTTTAATCTTTTCAATCATTCGAAAGTTCAGAGATCCAGAGCGATGACTCAAGCAATTTTTCAAGCATTTTGCACATGTGGGAGCTATTCCGTCTTCTCGACCCTGGTACAATCTCTTTCCCTCTCTCATTTGTTTCTAGATCGTGATTTCTCTTATAGTTGTGGTTGAATTTGTTTAGTTCGCAACCGTTTGCTTTACCTTTGAGCGGTGTTAGGATTTTCTGCTATCTTCCCGTCGTTTGTTTAGATCTATGTCTGGTAATATGAAAAATGTTATGGTATCTAGTGATTTCAGTGAGGAAGTAGAGTCTTCTTTCCTTGAAATCTAAGAGAAGTATCTCAGTATGGCCTTTTTTATCGAACCTTCATCTTCCTCGTCTGGTTCTACCCTATTCGCCGATTACATTCTCCAGGGCGGCCCCTTATTCTTACTGACATTCCGTGTCCAGTCCCTGTGACCACCATTCATCCTAAGCCTTCTATTCTTGTCTTCTCCCAAGTTGACGAGAGTTCATCAATGGAACTTTCTGGTGAGCAACAGATTTATAAACAGTCCCGTCGTGAACTTCCCCCCATTGCTCCTCTGTGAGATGACAAATTGGCTTCGTTAGAAGCTTCTATCTCTGGTCGGGCCCAATAGGAGGCCCTACTGCAACGTTTCCACATTACCGTGGGTCGAATTTGCCTTCCCTTTGCTGTTGATGGTATTTCTTCCACTATCAGCTTCTTAGATATTGGTAGGTTGAAAGTTCAATACTAGATTCCTGGCTCCATTCGCCTAAGGGTTCCCAACCCAGAGGAACTCACCTGCTCAGACATTCGTGGGGAGGTTTGCTATTTGGAAGGCGCACTTCAGGCTGGGCTACGATTTTCCCTACCTCACTTCGTGGGGGAGGTTTTGCAGTTTTCGGAAATCTTTCCTGGGCAACTAGTCCCCAACGGATGGAGGATTCTCATTAGATGTATGGTGTTGTGGTCGACCCACGATGACTAGAAACCTTCTCTCACTCTCCAAGAATTCTTCTATTTGTTATAAGCCTATGGAGCTCTTGACCGAATACATTAGCTTTTAGGCTTGTGACTGTCAAGCGTTGATTACAAGCCTTCCTAAGGCTAACAAAGGGTGGAAGGACCACTTCTTCTTTGTGCCAGGAGACGGTTGGGAGTTCCAAACTTGGAAGGTATTGGATGATTACACTTTCAAAATACAGAGAACTTGGACCTCTCTTCCCACAAACGGCGCCAAAATCATGGTGCTTTATCTTGAGAAGGTCCTCTAAGATCCAATCCGAGCCTAAGAAGCCAAAAATGGACGTTAGAGAGGGCGCCAGAGAGTATCGGGCAGGGTCTCCTTCGACGGTCAAATTCGTTATCCGGTGGAATAGTAAGCAAGTTAACGAAAGGAAAAATGACGTTTTGTTAAAATATACCCAAATCACCACTCACTGAACCTTTATGTGGTACTTTTTGAACACGTGGCGTGGTCTCTCGTACGAAAACGATTATGGCAGTACCACAGGGGAATATGTTTCAATATCAGCAATAGCGCGTATTCAACACGCGCTAGTCCGATCAGGATAGGGCTCCTCATCAGGATTGTGAAGGATTGGCCTGGTCTTCTTGAACAAACGGACTGTATCTATTTGAAGATTGATTAGCCCATACCTCTGTGGCTAATTAGTCCTTTGTCTATTTGCGGGTTGATCAGAGCGTATTATCTAAGTTTGGATGAAAGGACTAAAAAGCCATTTCCTATCCATCAAATATTAACCAACTCTAAAAATTCTTACAGTTCGATAGTTAGGTTAAACACAAAAACTATAATCCGACCAAATTGTACTACATTTTCTAAAGTTTTAAGTGCGATTTCTTAGGCTAAATGGATGGAATAGCCAACTTTTCTTTAGCAAACTTAAGTGTTCCAATTTTCTTTAGGAGTTTTTTTTTATCCTTTATTCTCACCACTAAGATCAAGACGGAGCCTTCCATTGCTCTTTTAACATATCAAGAAATCTTGTTTAAAAAATTCTTTTTTTGAACGGCAAATACTTATATACCCATTACTCACACACTTTGTACTTAATAAGATTTGAACTCTCAATCTCTTATTTAGAAGGCAAAACACCTATACCATTAGGCCAAATACTTGAGATAGAAGACTCTTCATTAATGGTATTAGTAAAAGAATTGTTATTACCAAGAAATAGGTATAATTAACAACTTGATTGATGCATATATGTACCTAAATAAGTAATTATTAAGTGATAATGAGATCAAATAATCCTTATTCTCTTCTACAAGTCATTCCTGTAATAGAATTGACAATTTAATTTCATTAGTTTGTCTTTAGAGTTTTTGAGGCTGAGCCGAGACTAAGATAGCCAGCTCTCTACGGAAGTCCTAAGGCCCAAATTTGGGTAAGGTAATCCTGGAAGAAAGAGAAGTAGATAATAATGGTGTTCAGTACTGTCCTTTTCTTCTTATCCTTCTCAAGCTTGTGCATTCGTTTGGTTTGGGTCTTTATGTAATTTGCTTTTTTTTTTTTACTTTTAAAAATTTTAATTTATTTTTTGGTTCAAGTTTTTTATTTTTTCAGTTTGATGAGAGAAATCAAATGAGTATGGTAGTTGGGGTTACAACCTTAAAAGTTCACTAAAAAATAAAAAGAAGCCACTAAAAGATCATTAAGTGACTTCTATCATTTTATCTATTTTTTTTTAAAAAAAATTTGATCAAGATTTCTTATTTTTTGGATTTCTCATTACAAAAGACTCTAAAAAGTATGCATATTTTGTCTAAAATTGAAAAAAAATTTCATTAAAAAGGGAAAAACATCTTTTAAGAAGGTAGACCAAACGCAACTAATTGAGTGGTACTCTGCAAGTAGACTCCCTTTTTTATATGGATAAGAATTACCTGATGTTCCCTTCATGCTTTTAATTGTGAATCATAATTATTTAATACAACCAACTCTAATTCCATATTTGGTTTTGGATATTTTTTTTTTTTTTTGGGATAAGGAAATAGGGGAGCTGCGATTTGAATGCGATTTGAATCCCAGGAGCATGTCAAATGGTCCTTAACCACTTGGATAGATGTCTTACTCTTGGTTTTGGATACTTGGATGGTAAAAAAATGCTACGGATTGAAAGAATTGGATACTAAATTGCCTTTTTATTTTTTTAACTTGGTAAAAAATAAATAGATAAAATAAATAATGAACAGATTAAAATGATAAGGTCTCGACAGTTGAGAATAAGTCGCAGAAAAAAAAAATAAAGTGGCTCAAACACATACTAGCTAAACCAGTAGATACAATAATAAAGAAAATTATTTAAATTATTTTTAATGAAATACTAAAGGAGAGAGAAAAGCCTAAATTGATATGGATCTAAGAAAAGGTAATTAGAACTTGTTAAATTTAACTGAAAATAACGTATTTAATAGAATAAATAAGCACAATTTTTTTTTATAACCAACTCAACTCATTAGGACACACGGCTTAGCTTATTTTGATAAAAATATAAAAAATAAATAAAAGATTTATGAAATTATTCTTCTTTTTTTTCTTCTTTAGTTGCTACAAAGAAATGAATAAAAGTGATTCATTTCATCCATTTTTTTCTTTGCTTGACAAATCTAAAATCAAAATATGACATAAAAGAGCACAGAAGAAATGTAGAAATTAAAACAATTACAGAAGCATTCTGATTGCCCTTAATTTGCAAATGGCAATATCATTAGTAGTAGTCAAAGAAGTTTAGTGTTGAGAATGAAAAGCTCGATCTACTCATATTGAAGAACTTTATTGTTTAATTTAGAGATTACACCGCTCGTGTAAACTTTTAAATAATGGAGTAGATGAACGCTCAATTTTCTAAGTTTCCAAAAGGAAATGATGGAAGTTACATAAAAAGACGAAAAGAAAAAACAAAGAAGGAATTTATTTTTTTGCTTGGATATTTAAGAAATAAAAAGGAGTAGCATTTCCTTATTTTTTAAAATTTGGTTCAGACAAACCTATATATACCAAAATAAGCAAATAAGCATCTACCCAAACTATGCCTCATTGTGATATTGGAAGATGCAATGTTAGAGACTCCAAAAACATCCTTCACAAACCCTAGAAAAGCAGTTGCTTCTCTTCGTGCCCTAATGTCGGCATCAAACCGTAAACCCGGCGGAAAGAAGAGCCACAAGCTGGTAACCACCACGAATGCAAGCGTCGCCGGCGTGGACACAATCGGAGGCGCCCTGAATTTCCCATTTAATGCCTTTTTCATGCGAATTTCCAAAGCCAAACAAACCCCATGGACGAGAAAGAAGGACGTGACCTCCAGAGTGGGTTTCAATCTTCCCGAATAATAGAAAATCAACTCGTGCATCACCCCGGACACAAAGAAAGTCGCCAGTATTGCAACAAATTGGGCCCATCTTCTCCCAACTAGACGTGTAGAAACCGACTTGACAGGGTCGTATACGGTCTGCCGCAGGATGCTCGTAACCACGAGGTTCCATCTTTTACCCCAGAAGTCTTGCAGCGAGGTGGAGAGGTAGGGTTTGTCAAACTGTGGCTCCAGCTCTAACCGAACCAAGGCTCGAGCCAAGGCTGCCAGAATGGCTAGCAAAAGTTCAAGCACGACGTAAATGTGAAGACAATAAACCACCAATATGATTTTGGGATGGAGTTGCTCTTTATACTTATAGATTCGCACAATCACAGCCAGGAACATAATCTTTGCAGCATAATTCAGAGGTGATTTTTGGGAAGGTGGGTACTGTTGGATTCCTGTACTTTGCTGTTTCTTGTTGTCCGATTCTGGCGGCGATGAGGGTTGTTGAGGCTTGATGGGTAGACAGGCGAAAAGGATGAAACGAGGTAATGAGATTGATGAGTCGTGGGATGAGAGAGGTCCCTTGCCGAAGGCGAAGAGGAGGAGCTTGAAGGTGGCGAGCCATGCTATGAGGAAAGTAGTAGGAGCTCCGAGATGGATGGTGGTCAGGCGGAGCGGAAGGTAGAGAAAGAGGAATATGATCGGAAGGGTTGTGAAGAGCCTGGAGGTACCTTTTGAGATGAACTTTCCGATGGTATGACAGTAGCATAGAGATGCCAAGACTGTGATCCAGACCGCTATGAAGTTTCTGATTTCTCCTTCCATTATTGTTGTCCTCTCTTCGCGAGACCGGGAAAAATAGAGGAGGTTCATTCGAAATTTGTCAACTGACCTTATAGCAGCAGCAGAGTAGCCCAATATGAAGGTGTTTGGCAAAGTTCCTCTTACACTGTTTAGTTTTTTTTTATACTAATTTTAATAATAAATTATTATTTTTTCTTTTTAAGAGAGCAACTTTCTCTCGTGCATTGGAGAGGTACAGTCATACCTATTTTGGGTAATTTAAATTATTTATTTTATTGTGTTTAATGCGTATAGATTATATTTGTGCATAAAATACAAATATTCGATTAACTTGAAAAATATACTTGACAATATTTGATTAACTTAATTTTTTGTATAATTATTCTATGCATTAAAAATAATAAAATAAATAATTCAAATCATAAAAAAAAATCTATTTTGGACACAATAAATCGAAGCCACATTCTTTTTTTAAATACTCACAATTTTTATTAATTATAATTATTTTTTCTTCTAATTCAACTACAAATTAATTTATTTAATTATTTATCAAATACTTATAATTTTTAGTACAAGTTATAATTTATAAGTTATTAATTTTAAAAATATTAAATACCCAATGTGTATGGAAAATCATTTTTTTGTTTCGTTAATAAATCAAGTGGTCCTTATGCATCTTTTCGGTTGGAACTTGGATTAAAAAAGGAAAGAAAATGGTCCTTTTGCCAGTTGGTTTTGCTTTTATTATTATTATTATTATTATAAAGATAAAGGTTTGTGTTGGGCTCAAATATTTCAAAAGTACAGTCACATACATCAATTTAGAGAGCACAATTGTTAAATTAGTAGGGCTCGTTTGGTAACATACTTAAAATCTATATCTGCCTATCAAATAAATGTTATTGGATAAAACTTAGGACATGTTTATAGGCAGAAAAGTTTTTTTTTTTAACAAAAATTTTATTTTTTTGGCCGGGATAAAAAAGTTGGGACCATCTTTGAATTTTAGATCATACTAACTACGGTCGAGACTGATAATAGCTTAATGAGAATATTTTTTTCAAAAATATCATTATATTTTTAGAAGTGAACCTAACATTTTTACATATATATCTATATGATGAGAATAAAAAAATTTAATATCAATATAATTTTAAAAGTGAAATCTATAACATTTAAAGATATAAATATGTTTTGTATATTTCTTATTTATTATTATGATATGTTGTGGTAGCATTGAAAAGATCTCTCTAGAAGATTTGAATATTCGTGGACTTGATGATTGCGACTAATGGGCCCAATAAAAATCAGTTGGCCCAAACTTTACCGTGTGGTTCTGTCTGTCAACGATGAGAGACAAAAATAATTTGTTCTATTAATACACTCACCTTATGTATTTATAAGTTTGGAGAGTAATTTTATAATAAAAAATTAATTATTATAATAAATACATTAGTATAACTTTATATTAAAAAATACGTAACACGCATATATTATTAGACACGTTTACAAAATAATATTTCATTCACGATGATTAAATTTAAAACTTAAAACGTAATTCTAATGCCATACGAGTAAGAGGTCGGCAATTTAGCCATTATATAATTAACAAAAGTAATGCGCATAGTTATGTGCCTTATATTAATGTTTGAAACTGCAATAGTGGATTAATAATATGTAGTTAAAGCCAAATAATTTAATGAAAAAAAAAATTGTTCAAACATTTTTTAACTGGGCATTTGCTAGTGAACAATGGGATTAATTTTTCAATTAATAATCAAGGTGTGCGTAAATTAATTTTTTTATTTTAAAATATAAAAGAAAATAGTATTTGAATCTAGTAACGAGTTGTTTAAAATAAGGTTTAATGAGTTTAAAAAATTGTTGAAGTTTGACCAATTTATTCACCTGAGTCGATCATAAACGAGTATTTCGATAATGACCTAATCTCAAACAAGTTTTGTTTTTTGTTTTTTTTTTTGGTGTGTATTTCAAATTTAGATATACAAAAATGAGTTGGGTTCGAGCCTTAAGAAAATAAATGAATTCATGATTTTTTTTTTCATTACATGTTTTTGTTGTTTGACATTTTTCCTTAATCTAAAGATTTTAGATATAATAATATTTAATAAATTGCACATGAAAATAGCTATATAATTAATTACAAAATGCGGTGGCTTCTGAAACTTTAAAATTTTCACCCACTTATGTGGTGGCTTCTGAAACTTTTTTATTTCCTTTTCTCTAAGTAATCATGAAAGATATGAATGATGGGATCTTTTCGAGTGGCCATAATGCCTTTACTTGAATGACAGAAATACCTTCTTTTGATATATCAAAGAATCTTATTTAAAAATTTCTTTTGCCATTTTACTTATATAGCGGTTGGGCAATTAATTTTAATTTTCTTTTAAGAATGGTTTTTTTATTTATATTATTTATTCTTTTTGCGTGTCTGGTGACCTTTGCTCTATTTGTTTCTTTTTTTGTTCATAAATGAATAATAAGATAAAAAAATAATTTTCTTTATTTATATATATTTTTTATCTTATTATTTATAGATAGATATAGAATATTATAGATATCTATTATTATTCTAATTAATAATATAATTTAGTTAAGCAAGTGGCCTTTTTGCAACTCAAGCTGCCGGTCCGCTTTTTGGCTCGCAACGACTCAAACGAGTGGGGGCTATTTATTTGCTTGCAATGCTGGCTGTTCGAAATTTAAAAATTTCTTTATTAATTTGCGTTTAAACATTTTGGATCGTGTTATTAGGTTTTTTTTCTTTGAATTATTGAGTCAGTGGTCTACTTGAGTTGTTAAAAATAATATTAGAGCCAACTCTAGTCTCAAGACGGACTCTATGGTAGTGTGGACAGAAGAGTAGAGACTCTAGAGAGATAAAAGTTTTAAGATTATATACCTTGTGTATGCTTATGGGTTATTCTGTGTCCGTTAATGGACTGCTATCCATATCTTAACCAGCAGAAGAACTTGAACCAAAAGGCGTCGCGTTTTTTAGTGAGGAATATTGTGATACACATTCGCATCGGTAGAAAATAGAAATTAAGTCTAGTATATAAAGAAATTTATGAAATACTACTACTAACTTGAATTTAAATATTTTACACTGCGTTGGTAAGCATTTTATTAAAGTTATTGGGTTAGTTATATATTTGGGTCGTTACAATATGAATAGGACACTGACTGAATGGACTAAAAATTTGAGAATACAATCTAGTGTACCACAAATGTTTTGGGAAGATGCAATTGATACTATGACATATCTCATAAATCGTGGTCCATCTATTTTTTTTAGAAGAAAAAATACCTAATGAGGCCTGGAGCGGTAAAAAGGTAAACTTGACTTTTTAAAGGTATTCGGTTGTGTTTCATATCGTCATATTAATATTGCTATTAATAATAAGAACAAACTTAAGGGCATACATATTACATGCACTAGGAGTCGTAAGTAAATACATGAATAATCTAATAAAGCAGCATTAGGATGTAGTGAAATAGATTCTTAAATACTTGAAAGGTACCACAGATGTGACACATTGTTGCAAACGAGGTTCTTCGAATTTGAATCTTTATGTAGATGCAAATTTGGGTGGTGATGTCAACAAAAGAAAGAGTACCACTTGATATTTTTTTTTATATCGGGTGATACAGCTATAAATTGAGTTTCTCAATTGTAAAAAATTGAGTATGTTCTATTATTGATATCTTTTTATATTTGGTGGTACAACTATAAATTGGGAATCGAAATAATTTAGATATAATAATAATTAATAAACCTGTTAAAAATGCAAATGTGCACACAAAAATAGTTATATAATTAGCCTTCGTTTGACTACTGGCTTTAAGCTGCCTTTTTAGCTTTTGGCATAAAGTCAAAAAAGTCAAAAAAATCTTATTTTTTAACCCACAACTTTTAGCCTATTTACTTTTAAAATTTTTAATTTTTTCTTATAATAATTTTTAATTTTATTTTTTTACATATAAAATTGTACAAATTTTCACTAAACAATTATATCCTGACCCATATAAGTTGAAGGACAACTATAAAATTTCATATTAGGTTTATTTAATATTTTTAGTAGCTTAAAAATTATTATTTTTTAACTAAATGAATTTTTTAACTTTTTAACTTAAAATGAGTTAAAACAAAATTGCCAAACGAAGACTTAATTGCTAAATGTGCGCAGTTGGTTTTAATAAATTCGGGTCAATACTCATTTTCAATTTTTCTGCCACTTCCGTAGTGGCTTAAACTTTTTTACTTCCTTTTATTTGAGTGATCATAAGGATTTGATGTGATCTTTTTTGGGTGGCATAATGCCTTTTCTTGAATGACAAAAATACCCTCTTTTATATATCAA
>JAOTRH010126592.1:0-14497 GCA_034768845.1 Heliamphora exappendiculata
GTACCAAATGCAATTTTTCTTTTCAAAATATTATAAAACTGTTTTTAAATTTTATTTTTACAAAATAGTTTTCAAATAATAATTTTAGAAAACGCAACCAACCGAACCCCTAGGGCCCGTTTGGTTCTCTTTTCCGAAAATAATTTTAGGAGAATTTATACTGGAAAATTTTGAAATTCCGTTTGTTAAAATTTTTTAGAAAAAAATGTCTAAAAATTTGAGAAAAAGTGAGTTAAGATTTGTTACTTTTTGAAAACAACAAAAACTTGTTTTCACTTTTTTCTTTACTAATTTTTCCTCCCAAATCAAACACTGGCGTCGTCGTCTTCGTTATCACACACCAGCGTCGTCTTCATTATCAAACACCGTCGTCGTCGCGAAGCATCATCGTCCAGTCTCGCCGTCGTCGTCGTCCTCATGCGGTTGCCGTTGTCGTCGTCCTCTCGCGGTTGTCGTCATCGTATTTCGTCTCAGATCTGTTCAGATCTCATATCTCAGGCGATCTTTGGCATCTCGTTCGTCTTCGATCATCATCTTTGTTCGTCTTCACTTCGTCGGCGGCGTCTCCGTCGACGGTAACGTCTTAGCGTTGGCGGCGTTACTTGATTTGGGACTTAGGTTACTGTTATCTAGGATTTTTAAAAATAATACACCAAATACAATTTCTCTTTTTAAAATATTATAAATCTATTTTCTAAATGTAGTTTTACAAAATACTTTTCAAATAATAATTTTAGAAAACACAACCAAGCGGACCCTAGTTTTCCAACTCTCAACTTTTAGCCTATTTGTTTTTAGACTTTTTGATTTTTCTCATAACAATTTTAAATTTTATATTTTTACACATAAAATTTAACAAATTTCAACCAAATAATCATACTCCAGTTCATTTAGGTTGAAGGGTAACCGTAGAATTCATTGAGCTTATTTGACTTTTTTAGTGGTTTAAAAGTTATTATTTTTTTAAGAAAACAAATTTTTTAACTTTTTGATTTAAAGTAACTTAAAGTTAAAAAACTAACTTAAAGCTAAATTGCCAAACAAACTTTATTATTGTATGTATATCTGTCCACATAACTTTTCCAGAGGATATTGCGAGTGCTATCATGGCATTTGGGTCTTAATTCATGGCTAGCTTGTTAGAGCAATAACATTAGACCAACTAAAGTAGCTTCTTTAGCTACATAAATACACATAAAATGTACCTTAATAGCCTTAATAGAGGTTAGCTAACTAATTTAGCTTCAAACAGAATGACTCAACAAACATGTGTAATGAATCAAATCTCCCCAAGTAGGATTCGAACCTACGACCAATCAGTTAACAGCCGACCACTCTACCACTGAGCTATTGAGGAACAACGGGAGATTAGATCTCATAGAGTTCAATTCTCATTCTCAACCCATGACCAATATGAGCTCGAAGCTTCCTCCATAAATTCTCCCATCCAAATGGCAGAGAAGTTTCCATATTTATACCTTTTCTTGTTAGAGGGATAGAGGTTAGCTAACTAATTTAGCTTCAAACAGAATGACTCAACAAACATGTGTAATTTTAAGTTGTGTGGTGGTTGATAAGTACTGTACACAAGTTATACGACTGTGAATCCAACTCTATAGTGGGGTTTGGGTGCACAGCCCCTGAGACGAATTTTTTAAAGATACTTTTGGTTTTTTTTCATAGATTTATAATCCTAACTATATATATTGTAGCTTAGAGCAGCTCGGATGTAATTTATTCATTTATTAATTGAGATCTAGGATTTTTATCTTGCGAAAGCGAACAACTATGTAATGAGAAAATTAAAAATAAACATTTGAAATGCAATATTAATTTCAAACAATACAAATTGTGTAAATATTACTCTCAAATATTATAATAGAAGTGTTTAATTAAATCAACTAGAAAAATATGATCAGATATAATTAGATATATTCTTCTTCGTTTACATCCATTTCAAAAAATAAAAAATAGAAACTATTATTCTATCTATTTATAAAAGTTCTACTCGACGCTCTTTCATTACATAAAATGTATTTATAATTAAATCAATATCATACCCTTAAAGAATATCTTTCTCAATGTAAATGAGTAAATAACTAGCTAAAAAATAATCTTCCATCTTGTTGCGTAATCTAATCTTCGCAATCTTCACGATGAAAAAGCAAGTTTTGTTGTTGCCGTAAAATTTTGCAACTGGAATTTTAAATGTAATTTTTCTTAATCTATGAAGGCATCTTGATGGCATTTGTTTGCAAATTTGTAAATATCTTTAATATTAAAAGATATATAGACATTCTAATGATTTAAAGTAGAACTAAAAATAAGAAATTCTATCACATCCTTATTAAATCGCCTATTCTATTCCTACACTTGAGTATCACATGTGACTATAAAAATATTAACCTGAAAATGATGATCAAAGTTAATGTGATCTCTACGAGCACGACCACGACCACTCATATCAAGAACATCTATCTCATGCTTTCCACAAAATTGTTTATCATTCTCTAATAAAGTAAGCCATTCATAAGTTCTATATTTTTTTAAAAGTACTTTTGTGGTAGAGACTAGATGCATTGCATTTAATGTATTTTGAGATTTGCGTTGTAAAGCTTACAAAGATTATTAGTAATCTCCATAATATATCTCATTAAATGTAAGATAAATACAAACTCGAAAGATGTAATTGCATCATACACTCAATTTGTATCTACACGTTAGGCAGAGATGGCTCTATCATTAATGATATTACTTAAAACTGAATAAGGTATACTGAACATTTTTATTAAATTGCAAAGAGATCCGAAATGAGGATCCCAACGAGTATCTCTAGCTCGTTTCAAATTACCCATTTAATTTTTTTTCCCGAACCAATCTCAGTTTCACCAATAGTAAGTTTTTCTATAATTTCTTGGACTAAAGTAGCTTTCAATTGATCATACCTTTTGCAAGAGAAGCCAACTACTTTAACTGAAAGAGTCAGGTAAGAAAAGAATTGTGCAACAAGTATAATCTCTCTTGCTGCAGCTACTAAAGCTAATTGAAGTCGATGAAAAAAATTGTGAGAAAAATTTTGTTTAATAATTTTTGTATAATCTCTCTTGCTTACTACAAATTTTGTTTAATAATTTTTAATTAATAGGTTAAAAAACTAAAGTGATAATACTTTCGAAAATAATTTAGGGGACGGGTATTGAATTTTTTTAAAAAATTCTTATGAAGGCGAACCTATATAATCTTTTAAAAAATTAAGAATAATACTACTATAATATTTTTAAAATTTCAAAACTTAGAGGGAGTGGTCGCCTCCATCAGCCCCCCTTGGGTCCACCCTTGTCTGCAGTAACCGTGGACATATTAGGTGAACCACGTAAATCGTGTGCATTATTTTATTTTTAATTTTATTTTTCTAAATTCATCTTCCATTAATCTTGTATATGAGTTGTTATAATTCTAACAGTTATGTCATTATTCACTAGCTAAACACAAATAACATTTTTTTTTATAGAAATACATTCTCTACGCTCTTATAATATAAAAAAGAAATTAAAGAAGGAAATAAACATTTAAAAAAAAAGAATAATTAAAATAGCTAATATTGTTATAGTGTTAAATGAAAAGTAATTAGCTAAAATAAAATAATAAGCAATTGAGATAGAGATGTTCAAAATATTGTTGAAATCGTTAAATCGGTCCGGATTGATACAAATTATATGGTTTGGTTTATGTTTTTTTCGTAAATGATTTTGTTTCAGTTTTAAATAATTAAGAATCATTTTTTATGGTTTGATTTTTGGATTAAATTTTAAAAAATCGTATGAAATCGAACCAATTCATCATTTGTTAATAATATTTATATTATGTATTATATATAAATAAAAAATTTAAAAATGCTATTTATTTTATTTTACTTTTTTTTATTTTCTCTTTTTATTTTTTTATTTTTTATTTTTTATTTTTATCATAATATTGTAATATTATATAATTCATAAACTATTAGTAATAGATGAAAAATTAATAAAATATAATTTAAAATTTATAAAAAATGGAATCTATCTTTATAAGAATATAAAACAAGTGATAAAATAAAATATAAAATAAAATAATATAGATTAAAAATAAAATTTTAATTAAAAAATAAAATAAATAAATATATAATTTTTTAAATATAAAATAAGTAACAAATACTTATACTTAGAATCGCGGTTCTAAATTGAAACTCAACCGTTATTTATTAATTTGGTTTTATTCGATCTTATGATATATATATTTTGATTTTGATTTTTAAACTTTTGAAATCGTTTATAATTATTTAATTTTTAATTTAATTTAAAATTCAATTAAATCGGGGGTTATGAATACCTCAAAATTAAGTAACTAATTTGATTAGATATTAGTGCGTATGTTATTAGGGCTGTAATGAATATAACTAATTACCTTTGAGTCGCCCTATGAGGTTTCAATGATTGCCATAGATTATTATCTCGGGCATGTCAGAATCATGGTAGGTGTTATCAAAATAGGAAGGGTTTGTTTGGCAACGTTTATATTATTTGTTTTTTTATTTTTATTTTTATTTTTAAATTTTTTATAAAATTATAAATAAAAATATGCTTGGTAAGTATTTGTATTTTTAAAAAATTATAAACAATTTTCAAATTCTATAAAAATTTCTATAAATAAAAAATATATATTTTCACTTATTTTATAAATAAATAAATTTTAATTATAATTTTTTCTTCCACTACCTCTGACTATTACATTCGGCTATCAATTCTAATACTGTCTTCAGCTACCACATTCGATCACTCTTTTCAACCACCACTTCTTGTCATCATCTCCGATTATTACATACGGCCTTCAATCATCACCCTCGACCACCATTATTAGCTCTTTCTATCATTCCTAACTAATACATTCATTTTTCTATAATTCCTCGACCACCATTCCTAACTAACACCACCTCCGACCACTATCGTTACTTTTTATTATTATCTCCAATTACTACCTCCGACCACCACTATCTAGTAAGTACTTCTGATCACTTGCTTCAACAATCACAGTCGGCCTCACTTTTCGACAACCGCATACGGTCACTGCCTCTAATCACTATTTTTGACTACTATTACTATCTCTTACTATAATCAACGGATAACACATCCTCCGATCACTACATTCATCCGCAACCTCTAACTACCACTTTCTAAATACATATATGCCAAATATATTTTTATTTTTTATAAAAATAAATAAAAAATATATATTTTTTGTTTATTATAAACAAAAAACAAAAAACTTTACACGGTTAAAATTTTACTTCGAAAATAGTGTTTCGAATGAAGATTTGAATTTAGTAAAATGAGAGCTGCATTCCAAGTGAATCTTGATCACTAACTTTGATTTAAAATGTTTGTGAACTGTGAGAAAAAAATAGCAAAAGCGTTGTTCTCATCCTAAGCCACCTCGTATCAAATAAATAAAAAATTTACAGAGTACGTACGCGATATATACAATCGCAACAGCGAAATTCATAAATAACTTCTTAGGAACATGATTTATGCATGTCGTCCGTCTTATGGAGTCCAACATCTCACAAATTATAACATGGAATTACTTACGATAGGTTTAATTGGCTGAATTAAATATGAGATTTAATTATATATTTTATGATATTATATTTTTTTATTTGAATTTGTTAAATAGTGGGAGAATTTTGTATCTATTGAATAATTAATATCACAAATTATAAAATATATAATACTTAAAAAATATGGTATTAATAATATGCTCACTACTAGTCTCATATAAAATTACTTCTCAAGTAAAATTATGTATTCTGTCATTCTTAATTCAATAAATCAAACAGCGACGAATCCAAAATATGAATTTAGGGGTGGCAAATCTAATACACTAATAATTTTTTTTAAAAAAAACATAAACTATAACAATAATTTTTATTGGCCTAAAAAAAATATAACATCAAAACATATAAATAAGCATGTTTCATTTTATTCAAATCAAGTAGCAAAGATATCAATTTTAAATCTATCTATCTATCTACTATATATAGGTAGTGTTTGGCATTACTAAAATTAGTAATTTATAAATTGTAATTTATAGTAGAAATTGATAGTATTTGATAAAAATTATAAATTGTAAAGCTTAAGAAACTGGTCTCGTGATTGAGGTTTGAGACTTAGAGGTTTGCTCCATCTTAGGTTTCAAGTTCAAAACTTCTTATGCGCTATCAGTTCTTTAGTACCAGTCCATATATACGGGATTTTGTTTCGATTTTAATTGGGATTCTCGTAAGTGGACGGTGAGATTAATCTCTTAAAAATTAGTCGAGGAGCACGTAAATTGGTCCGAACACTTTAAGTTGTCAAAAAAATCTATATAGATTGCAGCAAAAATAGAAGAAAAAGTAGTTATAATTTATAACAGAAATTATGAATATTTGGATAAATTATAATTTATGACTAAAATTAGTCGTAGGAAGCTAAAAGTTATATAAAAAAGTTTTGCCAAACACCCTATAGTTTATTCTTTAAGAAAAAATTCATATATGACAGAATTTAACGAACTTGTAAATACATTAATATAAAAGACGAAAAATTATTATTTTTTAAAAAAAATTAGGAATGACAAATTTATATATATTTAAAAATAACTACAAATTAATACACTATAATAAAAAATAAAATAAAAAAGTTTTTCAAAAGTGTGGCGATCATCTCTACTTATCCCCCAATCCTTCTTTGGAATCAAACATCTGAACTGTAATCCAAAAACCAGGTAAAATTATTGTTTGGTAATAGGTTATTTTTTCATGACTTGAAGATATGATGCGTAAGGAAAAAGTTTGGCATGGAGTAGGGGCAAAGGGTGGCCTGACTCACCTAACCGCAGAGGGTACTTTAGGAAAGCCGAATATATGGGCCACCAAAGTAGGAAAGTGGCAGCAGCAGCACTTAGCTAAACTTTTTAGAGAGAATCTTATTTTAAGGTTTTTTTAAGGATTAATTAGTGGTTAATCTGATTTGAGCTAGTGATTATTGTACACATATCCAGAATAGTAAATTTAAATTTTAAATATTTTCACAAAATTATAATACCAAATTTACCCTTAATGGAAACCTACGATCAAGTTTCTCTCTCTCTCTCTCTCTCTCCCTTCATTAATTTCATTCGCTCTCTTTATTTTTTTTCTATATTCTTTAATTTTAACTTTATATCTAATAAAAAATAATTCATTATTGTTGCTTTTAGAAAAATATAAAAAAACAGATCAATTAGATATAAATGTATGTATTTATTTGTATTTTTAGGATTAAGAACTTTAGAATTTCACAAATTTTAATATATATATATATATTTATAAAATTAATATTTACATAAAATGCATATTAAATATACAACTTTGTAAAGAAAATTAACAAAAAAAATTATTAATTTCAAAAATTGAAAAATTTCTCGATTTTAAAATTTAAGAAAAAAAGAAATTATCAATTTCAAAACTAGAGTATTTCTCAATTTCAAAAATTATATTTAGAAAGGTAAAAACTAATAAATTTATCAGTTCGAGAAATTATTGATTAAAATAGATAATTTATTTTAATTGTTTTGTTAATATCATAAGGAAATTTTGTGATAAGTTCTATTTTAACTACTTATTTAGGAATAAGTTCTATTTTAACTACTTTTTGACTATGATAGAATATTTTATTTTAAAAGTTATTAGTATTTTGGACATTTTTAATTCTAATTAATATGATCTCTCTCTCTCTCTCTCTCTCTCTCTCTCTCTATATATATATATATATATATATATATATATATATCTGTGTGTGTGTACGCGCGCGCGCGCGTGTCGTAATCAAGGAATTTGGGTTCTCATTTGCCTTTGGACCTGGGATTTTAGGCTTCGGCGAAGCGATTTCGGGTGACGGGTAGTGGGAAGATTATGAGGAGGAGAGCTGGGAAGCAGCATTTGCTCAGAAAGAAGAATGCCAAGAGGAGACTACGGCTCTCCAAGATGGTTAGGGCTTTTCACTGTAGTTTTATTTAATCTTTATGTCTCCTTCCCTTTTGGGTCATGTGCTAGAATAGGAGATACTAATTGGGTTTTATTTCTTCCAGAATTCAGTTCAAACTTATGATTATTTAGCTTGAGAATTTGAAGTTAATCCATTGATTTGTTTGGTATTTACGTTGTCATATTTATTTTGTTAAAATTTCAACTACTAAGTAAATAATCAATGCCTCTTTTAAAGACTTCCAACCTTGAAGTTTTGTGGTTCAACTGTTACTTGGGGTCCTATTTGGGTGGTATTGGGCTAAATGGTCCTTTTTTGGGGCACTAATTTGGTTGACTTATATTCATGATTTTTGTTTCCCAATTTGGAAGCCTCACGTGCAGAGATGAAGCTTAATTTAGATTGGGGTTTCTCTTGATAAAAATCTTGTTCATCTTTCTATAAGGCTCATTTTAGAGACTATGAGGGTAAATATACTTTTATCTATTCTAAGCCAGATGCTTTGAGTAGACTGAAGGTTGTGTGCTTGAAGGCCTTAAGCAAGCCAACCGAAGGTGATGGGGTAAGGGAGAAGGTTCTTGGAGTTCATGGTAAGGGAGGGGGTTCTTGGAGTTCATGGTAAGGGAGACCGTTCTTCGAGGTCATGTTGTGACAGGTTAATGGTGTGACTTTTGTTTGTAAGTTACTTCTGCTGAATTCACGAGACAAGGTTGATTTTGCCCCAAAGGGACAGCTATTACACAGTAGAATCTGTAAGCCTAATTTTATTTCTACACAAGGAAGTTTTGTGGAGGAATATAGGACAGCTATTATAGGACTGAACTTCTCTTAGATCTGTTTTTCCTTTTCCTTTCTTTGTTTAACAAAAATAAGAGGGTAAATCCTCTAGTGCAAAACAACCCATAGAAAATCACCTTGCTTGATTAGAACTTAGAAGCCTTTACATGTGCGCGCATGCAATTCCAATACAAAGGGGCAAGATCACCTTTTTCTACCTGTAACATGGACGACCCTACCCATTTGCCTAAAAGTATTATCGGTTTGGCCCAGACCAACAGCTGGCCTTCAGGGCTCTAAGTCAAAAAGGTGCCTCCAAGTTGAGAATGTCATGTGTCATCTTATAAGCATCCCGGACATTGTTCACAACCGATATAGGATATGATGTTAACATTCCCACAATACAACCCTGCCTTGGAACCACGCAAGATGCCTGGCCTGGTCCCCACCTCAAAATATTATCCACTTTGTCTCAGTTCAGCAGTTGGTCTCATGAGTTTGTCCCTCTCCGCTCGAAACCCAAAAGGCACCTCTAGATTGGAAGTGTATTGTGCCTTCTTATAAGGCCATTGGGCCCTTCTGAATATCACCTACATTGGACGTGGGATGTAAACACTACCCAACATCCAACACCCTTTTCTATTGTATAGTTGTATGTGTGAATAAATCTATCATACATATATATCCTCTTCTTGTTTCAAGAGCCAAGGATAAGAGCCAAATAAGCATGTGAGATATGATGGCCATTGACCACAAAAGTAATGCTGACAGGACATGTCACGACCCATTTTAAAATATGTCGTCCGTGACCGGCCAGTGAGTTAAAACTCACCAAATGCTTCTTTATCTTTTCTTAACATTCTTTCCTTATTCTGAGTTATAATCATTGAAAAAAATAAGACTTATTTAAATATATTCAAGTGCAAAAATAGATTTATTAAAATATTTTCAATTGATATTTTTTCAACATAAATTCTCAGAGTATTTAACTATGAAATCAATGTTCCATATAAGAATTTACCCTAAAAACAGAAGTAAAAAAAAATGGCAAATATAGGAAGTGAAAAAAAGACTTGAACTTCTTGTTCCCTAAAAATTGAATTCTTCACACTTTCAAGTGTCACCTGATATTGTTTAATATCCATTAGCAATACTAGTGTAAATTCAATGATATTTGAATTATTAATTATGACACGGTGTTAGAATAATATATATTAAAGTGTTTACCAGAATTTGATAAGAAGCGACCCCACGTTTTAATACAGTGGGCATGATCATTCCTTAAGTCACCTGACCGTGACTCCACCCTTATTGTCTCGCTTCGTTGGTACGCTTAACGTCCCTCAGCGGCCATGACACCGTTTAACCCATCATTTTCTCATTCATTTATAATCATTCATTCATTTTTATTCATTTATATTATTTCATTTATTTATTCTTCATTTTTAATATTCACGTGAAATAAAAATTAATTCAGATATCAGAGAGTTACCTAATCTAGCAGAAATTAATTGTGATTTTCAAAACTCCAAATCTAAATAGAAAGTATAGAAACAATATTTTAGTCATTCAATTTTTACTTTTTAATTTTGACATTAAAACAGTATTATAATTTCTTATAATATAGTATATTTATAATTATAAGATTCTAATTTACATTATTGCCACAAAACTTATTTTCTTAAATTTATTTGTTTTGAAAATATTTTTCTTAGATTTAATTTTAATTTAAAGAAAAATCTTACAATTTAACTTATTTAAATTTTAACTCAAAATCCATAAAATATATTTATATATTTATTTTCTATTTAACTTAGATCATTTTATTAAACTCTAAAAATTCATAAAGTTATATTTTTGTAAAACCTTAAATTCTAATTTGACAAAATTCTATTTGTTTTTTTTTAAAATTATTGAACATAAATAATTTTATTTCAAAAATCTTATTAACAAAATTTTATAAGATTTAATCATTATACTTTATTCTTAAAATCACATTTAAATCACTATTTTATTAATTATAGTGACAAAAAAATATCTTTATTACCCTTTTTTTTCTTTTTAAAAACTAATATTATTTTGTTACATTTGAGACAACTAATTAAATTAGTTTGTAAAATATTCATTTTCAATGAATTTTAACCATTATTATTCTTTTAAAATTGTTATCATTTTTAATTTAAAATCTGATTTTCATAAAAAAAATTTAACTTCTAAAACTTTTAGTATAAGCTATTTTTCTTTATAAAAACTAATTAAACTCAATATTATTATTATTACTAAAAAATAACAACTTAATAATAAATTAGTTTATAAAATAGTAACCAAACAAGACTTAATATAAATAAAACATAACCCAAATAGAAACTAAACCCAGATAATAAACCCAACCAAACAAAGCTTAAAGGGAGCCAACCAATCCAAACAAACCCTAACACCAACAGAACCAAAACCAAACCCAAATCGCACGATTGAACTCCAAAACTAGAGGTTTCAGGGTTCGCCGGAGGCGCCAACGGTGGTGGTGGGTGTTGACGTCGTCGAGGGTGGCGACGGTGGTGGTCGGCGCCGGTGGTGGCCAAAGGAAGTGTTGAGGCCGAGTTTTGGTTTGGCGGTACCCACTTTCTCTTTTTCTCTCTTTTTTCTTTCTTTCTTGCACAAAAAAACCTCCCATATTCCTCTGATATATATACTAGCACCACACACTCCAGCCTTAATGAGCCTTAACCCCATTTTAATTACAAATCAATATCTTCCATCAATTTTTCCCCTTTCAATGCCCCTAAATTATTCAGTTTTCTCTTCTTTTTTTTTTTTTTTTTTTTGTTTTCCTCCTTGAAATTTTCAGTCAACTAATATGATTCTATAGATATACATATATATTAATATTATTAGTTATTATTTTAATTTAACATTATTATTATTATTATTATTATTTTATTTTTATTATTATTATTATCATTATCATTTTTTCCAGGATATTATAGGACATATGAATGCAAAAGCAATATCTTGTAGTGTATACAAAGAAGGTCTTGAGTTTACAAGTGCGCAAAAACAGGTGTGAAATGATATAATGACAATGACCCTACATGGAGACTGATTAACAGTCTCTAAAGACATCTTATTTGTTTTTTACCTTTCTTTTCTATCTTTGACTTTCTAGTAAATTGCATTATGGAAAATCTTCGAGGTATTTAGGGCATGTTTGGATCGGCGGATTAGTTTCAAATTGGATTGGATTAAAAAACATATGGGGCCCATAAATCAGATTTTGTCTCATGAGATAACTAATTCCCCGTTTGTGTCGCGAGATTGGAACTAATAATTCAACAAATGAGAGATCAGTAATACTTCATTCATAGTATTAATAATACATTTTACTCTCGTTGGTATTATTAGTACCGGGTTCTGGATTATCTTCCCTATTTATCTAACAGTCAAAAATAACTATAGAACTATTATCTCATTCTTTATCTCACCCTAATCAAATACGAACCAAATTTCTCACTGTACGCATAATCTATTTCATAGTCCCCTGTTATTTAAAAAAAAAACATGTGGGATCCACAATATTACTTATCCCACCTATTCTATTCAATTCCATCCAGCATACCAAGCAAGCCCTTAGAAATGGTTAAATGATTACCTTCAATTGGCTAAATATACTTTCTAGTACTGAGGAAACGGAAGGCATTATATGAGGGAAGAATTAGTGGTTTTGAAGGAAAGGGACTCAGCAATTAGATTAATTAACATTTGATTATTATTGGATATGAGCTGGAAAAAAATTGGAGTGGAATAGAAGATGGTGATGGTGGATTTATCAAGTGAAGGTTATATAATATTCAATAAGTTTTGAACTTAGGTAAGCCTACTTTTGCCTCAATTTGGGTTTGTTTTTGGTTAATTTTGATTTTTTGATAAATCCCCACCTTCTTCCAATGACTAATTTTCCTTGGTTACTTTAGTTTTAGGGTCAGAGACCTCCTTTCTTCAAAACATGTACTAAGATGAATCCTTAATGGCCTACGATAATTGCCAACTGAGTTCTAGGAGGCTTCCACATCATTATTGTTGATATGACTAGGCCTGAGAATGGGATGTGACCTCTGTACCGGAAAATCTATGGCCCAAGTTCTTTAAAGATTTCAAGAACAATGTTAAGACCATAACAGTATTGTTTGAATAATAAAAATGGCAATAATATCTAAATAAGTAAAAGATCAAGGATTACTTTCTGTCACCACATTTGTGCACCCTAACATCAAGCAAGCTAAACACAAAGCTTAGAGAAGATTCAAAAATTTATTGTCATTGTATTGATTTCTGGGCATCACATCTGCAATCCATATCTTTGCTTTTCTGAGTTCAATTTTTTTTCCAAAGAAGATCATGAATTGTTTGGTTCAGGTTCCATATGGGACTCTTTCACAAGGGGTCTTAAGAGTGTCTAGGGTTGAGCCAAGGGTTTCTTCACGCCTACTCTTTTGTTCTCGTGGAAATTATTTCACAAAGACTTGCAATGGTGAGGAAGATCAAAATAGTGTTCAATTACATGTGGCAATTCCACAAAAATCTCTTCATTGGTTGGAGTATTCATAAGTTATGACCTTGATATGAAGCTAGTGCTGCTAACTATGGAATCATGGAGCTACTAACTATGATGAACATTCCAAATATGGAACACAGTATTTTAATGTTCCTCACCAGTGATTTGAATGGGTTCTGATATTTTATCCTATTCATCAGTACTGATGATTGGTACTGAAAAAATTTCTTTGTTTTATCCTAACCCACAACCCGAACGACTCACGCACATAAAAACATTCCTCCTAGAAGGAACTATGTTGTAGCCATATCTTTCCATTCAACGTACTCTACAAATAGAGGCATGCATAGTTATTTGGAGCTATTAGAGTTGGGTCCACTATTGGGGGAATATAAATTGAAGTGGAAGCTAGAATATTTATACTGAAACATCTTTCAGACTTAGAAATTTTGATTAGATATTGCCGTGACTGATGCTATGACATCTATGAAAATAGATGACTCACCCAGGTGTTGCAAGAAACAAAGGGGTCATTTTGGACGATCTAATTGGCCCGGCATGTGTATTTGATCCCAATTATCACTGAATTGATAATTAGCTGCAGTTTCTGAGTTTCTGAGATTTGATCACTGTTCTTGATAAGTACTGAAGAAATTCGAATTATTTAAGTGTAGGCAGAATTTATGCCATCAATATCTTTTATTTATTAATCATATCTCAGTTTTTTATTAAACTTTTTTATCCGACATTATAACGGTCGTTAATCATGTGCAGTTACAAGTTGACCGCAGTGACTACAACAATGTCATTGGTGCCTTGCCATATCTGAAGGCTAATCGACAGAAGTAGAGGTGATATTTCTATTTTTTGGGAGTAGACGATTTCTCACTTCTTTTTTCCCCGTAAATGAAGCTCTTAATGGTTTAACTTGTGTGTCTTGCGATTTTTTTCCCTTTCCCCTGAAGTTTCAATTGTTCTATTCTTCAATGCATGGAAATGCAGTTGCAATATCAACAAAACACACAAATTCTTGCAATGAAGTTAACTTTGGTGTGCTTTTATATTTTCAAATGCATAAATCAACATTACTAATTTTCGCTCAGCTGCAATCTTTGCAGCTGTTTCCCCC
>JAOTRH010126603.1:0-14497 GCA_034768845.1 Heliamphora exappendiculata
TTATTATTATTATTTTAGTTTGAGAACGTGATGCCTAAGCCTTCTTTATTTTTTATAACAATTCTGTCAATCTATTGTGTTTATATTTATTTATTTTAGTTTTTATTATTATTACTATTATTATTATTTTTATTGTTATTTTATTTCTGGGTTACTTAAATGTACACGGGTTATTATATTCTCCCAACCTTAAGGAGTTTTGTCCTCCAAACTTACAATTTTTTTTAGGAAAGATTAGCGTTTAACACAAGTTGTACCTTCATTGAATAATTAGGGGTACTGTTGACCCATGCCGCTTTCTTTGTTTCAAGTAGCTTCACCTCCAGAGTAATTATCCCACCAAACTTTCACTAGGGGTATTACTTTATTACGAAGCTGCTTTTCTTAACGATTTAGAATTTGTATAGGTCGCACTTGGTAACTAAGATTTGTCTCTATTCTGACGGGTGGTCGTGTCAGGATATGCGTAGGGTCTGCAATGTATCCTTGTAACATTGAGACGTAGAAAACGTCATGCACATTTGCTAACTCCGGTGTTAGAGTTAAACGATAGGCTACAAGTCTAATTCTTTCGATAATTTCGAAGGGTCCAACATAACGTGGGTTAAGTTTTCCTCACTTCCCAAACCGTACTACTCCTTTTCTGACGATCCCGAGCAATCTTCAGTCTTTCTCGAACTTGTTTGATCTGTTTTGTTGTCTCGTGCACAAGCTTTAGTCTCGTGAGTTGTTCTTGTCCTACTTCTGTCTAGCATATAGGAGATCTACATTGTTTTCCATAAAGAGCTTCGTAAGGTGCCATTCTGATGCTTGCTTGATAGCTATTATTATAGGCAAATTCAACCAAGGGCAAATGCTCTTCTCAGCTTCCTTGAAAATCCATCGCGCATACTCGTAGCATATCTTCTAGAGTTTGAATGGTTCGTTCTGACTGGCCATCTGTTTAAGGATGAAATGCTGTGTTGAATCGTAGTTCTATACCCATTGCTTTTTAAAAGCTTTCCCAGAACCTAGAGACAAATTTTGGGTCTCGATCGGATACGATTGACACAGGTACACTGTGTAAGCATATAATTTCTTGAATGTAGAGACGAGCAAGTTGGTCTATCGTATGCGTGTTTCTAACCGATAGAAAATGAGCTAATTTCATTAAATGGTCAACGATCACCCAAATTGAATTGTGACCCATAACCGTTCACGGTAACCCTACGATGAAATCCATGGTGATATGTTCTCACTTCCATTCTGCTATCGGTAAAGGATGCAAAAGTCCAGTTGGCTTCCGTCGTTCAGCTTTGATTTGCTGACATTGTAGACATCGACTAATATAGTTCTTAAGGTCTTTCTTCATGCCCATCCACCAATAATTTCGCTTTATGTCTTGATACATTTTCATCATCCCAGGGTAGACTGCAAACTTTGACTGATGACCTTCCTCCTTGATTCTTTGCTTTAGCTCGGGAATATTAGATACACAAATTCGATTACGAAATTTTAATACATCATGCTCATAAAAGAAGTTAGGATTCAAAGTCGTTGCCATTTGATCTCGAATTTTCTGTAATTTAACGTCCTCCATTTGCCTGAGCTTTACTTCTTCGAATATTGTTGGTTGTGCAATGAGAGCCGCACAAAGATTGGTTAACACTTCTTGTTTCGTATTTTTCAGACAAAATTGTTGTCGCACGACTAGGTAATTAAATGCACCTACTGCTTTCTGACTGAAAGCGTCAGCCACTAAGTTGGCTTTTCCATGATGATATTGAATACTAATATTGTAGTCTTTCAACTATTTGAGCCACCGACGTTGCCTTAGATTTAACTCTTTTTGCGTGAAAATATATTTTAAGCTCTTATGATCGGTGAATATGTCACACTTTACTCTGTAAAGATAATGGCGCCAAATTTTAAGAGCAAAAACTATTGCAGTTAGTTCTAGGTCATAGATAGGATAGTTTTTCTCATGATTCTTTAACTGTCGTGAGGTGTAGGCAATAACTTTCCTATTTTACATAAGAACACAACCTAATCCTTGCCGCAATGCATCACTGTAGACTGCAAAATTTTTTGTTCCATTTATAAGAGTCAGAATTGGTGCAGAGGTCAGCTTAGTGTTCAATGTCTGGAAGCTTGTCATTTGTTCTTTTGTCCAAGCAAAAGGTTCTCCCTTTCGAGTTAATTTTGTCATTGGTGTAGCAATCTTTGTGAAATCCTGGATGAATCGGTGATAATACCCTGCAAGTTTGAGGAAACTTCGAATTTCTGTCACTATGGTTGGCCTTGGCTAATTTATAACTACTTCAATCCTTTGAGAATCTACCATGATTCTATCATCGTTAACCACATGGCCAAGAAAAACTACCTTATCCATCAAGAACTCACACTTTTTTAAGTTCACATACAACTTTTGATCTTTTAGTGTTTGCAACATCATCCGTAAATGTGCCGCATGTTGCTCCGCGTCCCTTGAGTAGATCAAGATATCATCGACGAATATGATGACAAAATCATCCAGGTAGTTCTTAAATACTCGATACATCAAATTCATAAAATGCAGCTGGTGCATTAGTCACACCAAAAGGCATGACCAAAAATTCGTAGTGTCCGTAACGAGTGCAAAAAGCTGTTTTCTCCACGTCTTCTGTCTTTACTTTTAGTTGATGGTAACCAGATCGCAAGTCAATTTTTCAGAATACACGAGCTGCTTGTAATTGATCAAATAGGTAATCAATCTTTGGAAGAGGATATTTATTCTTGATTGTAACTTTGTTTAATTCTCGATAGTTGATACACAATCTTAGCGCACCATCCTTTTTCTTCACAAATAAAATAGCTATCCATAGCGCTACACTTGGTTGAATGAATTTTTTGTCTAAAAGTTCCTGTAACTGAATTTTTAATTCTTTTAATTCCGTCGGAGCCATGCGATATGGAGCTTTTGAGATTGGTTGAGTTCAGGGAATAACTTTAATGGAAAATTCGATTTCTCTGTCGACTGGTTTTCCTAGCAACCCGTTGGGGAATACTTCTGAGAATTCGCACACCACTGGGATATTAGTTGGGCTTAATTAGTGGCTGGGTCTGTCGTCACACCACATAAATATCCTTGGCATCCCTTGCTTAAAAGTCGTCGAGCTCATGCTACTAATACAAAATGCGAGGGTCCTACCACGTCCTTTCCTTGAAATTTTCCTAACTCAAACTTGTGAAAAATAATACTCTTCTTTGCACAATTAATACAATCATGATTTGTGGATAACCAGTCCACCCCCAAAATTATATCAAAAACATCAAAATGTGTCATGTTAATAGGAACCAAGTCTATTGTTAGGTGTAAGTCTCCCAGGTGAAGGTCGCAATTTTTAATCACCGTGGAACATATTATATTACCACTCATGGGTTGAGAGATTATTAAGTCATATCCTAAGGGTTCAGAGTTTTTGATCAGGGTTCTAGCAAATCGGGTGGATACAAAAGAGTGGGTTGATCCGAAATCAAAAAGGGCGTATGCTTGGATAGAATAGATAAGTATGTTACCTGCCACCACTTTCTCGACATTTTGAGGGTCCTCCGACATCAGTGCAAATGCTTTGCCCTGTCGTGGTCCAGTGTTATTGATGACTCTTGGTCCAGTGTTATTAGTGACTCTTGGACCTACGAATTGACCCATGTTATTCCCCACTCCCTGTCTTCCCATCTCTATCTTTCTTGAACCCTGATTCCCATTTCCAACTTCTGGTCTAGTAGTGGCTTCTGGGTGTAATTTTGGGCAATCTCTCTTTAAATGGCCCATCTTACCACAATTAAGACAACCATTGCTTAATCACCAACAAACACTAGAATGAGACTTGCCGCATGTTGAGCATCTGGGAATTGGCTATGGTATTCCCATGTTTGGTCGCTTATAGGTCCCATTCCTCATCTGTTTCTTCTGCTTTCACGTCTCAAAGAATTTCTTGCTTTCACCTTGCTCTTATTCTACCAGCAACGCTCTGTCTATCAGTTCTGCGTAGGTAGCTAGACGCATAGAACGTACTACCTTTCGTATTTCTGGCTTTAAACCATCTTCAAATTTTCTTACCTTTATGTTTTTTGTGATTACCATATGAGGTGCATATTGGGCAAGATTGGTAAATGCTGCTTCATAGTCAGCTACCGTCATCTCTCCCAGTTGCTTTAATTGTTGAAATTTCGTGCACTTAGCATCTTATAGCGACTGGGGTATGTACTTTTCCTGAAACACAGTTCTAATTCGTTCCCACCCTATTCCGGGTTCAGTTTTACCTTTTAATTCCCACCACCGATAAGCCATGCCTTTGAGTTGATATGTTGCCAACCCGACCTTCTATATTTTATTGCAATTTAACACCCTGAAGATTTTCTCAATGGTTGTGATCCATTTATTTACTTTTACTGGATCCATCCCACCATGGAAGGTTGGAGGTTTTAGTTTGAGAAATTCTTTTATATTTACTCCACCTACTGGGTTCATTTGGTCTAGATTGTCTCGAGGTGGAGGGTTATCGAGCGAGGGGTTTCTTGGTCCCTGCTCGGCATAAGGAGGAGGTTGTTGTTATTGTTGCTATTATATATGAGTGTATACAATGTTGCTTAAACCCTGGATCATATCCCTCAATTCATTCAATTGATTCCTTCGTACATATGCCATGGTAAAAGCTACAAGAACATACATAATTGAAATCTTTTGGTTAGGTATAACAGATAGTGACAGAATTATAAGATGAGACAAAAGTAACCGTTAATAGTCATTAGCTATTTTATAGTTACATTAAAACTTTATGGAGTCAGTAGTTATTATATATCCACATCAAAACTTTTCGTCTCGTGATATGCACACCAAAAAAATCACGAGAAATTCGTGTCCACCCCGTTCTATTCGTCTCGTGGTATATACACCAAAAATAAAAAATCACGAGATAGTAGTCACCACCCCTTTTTATATATATATTTCTATTATGAGTCAAAAGTATGTACTTTTATAATTTCTTTTTTCATAAGACCATTAATTGACGGCTCAGACCCTATATAAGACTCTGCATCCCATTCCCTAAACTCAATAGGATCATATTCTGCATCTCTATACTGCCTGGGATTCCATTCTCCCATCTCTTCTTGTGGGGCTGGTGCAAGTGCGGGGGCGAGGGCAGGGGCAGGGGTAGGGGCAGGTACTGGTGCAGGGTCTAATCCATGTTCTCCTGGCTCTGGTGTGAAGTCTGGTAGGGCCATGGTAGACCGTATCCTGCAGCTCTCACCTAATCGATTGCTGCCTAATATTCTTTTAGAATTTTCGACAAATGTAGTTCTTTTGGATAGATCAGATCGTGGGTATGCAACCGATGTTGGACTATGGCCTTTTTCAGTGGGTTAGGGTAGTAGAACTTCTCTCTTTCTACCTTTGATACCTCCACTCATAAGGCACGATTCGCATCTCCAAAGGTCATATTGTCATACACATCTGGTTGGAGGGATTGCATGTAGATTGGTTCATTTTTAAAAAAAATTGCCTGATACCGCCCCATGTGTCCCAATTTGTTTGTGGCTCCATTTCTATAGTAAACAATATTAAGTCTTGTTAGTATTATATGCAAATTGACATGATAGAGAAAATATGTAATTACATGAAATTACATTCACGGTGAAATTAAACAATATCCATCACCAAACGAAAATATAATATCACTAATCTACTACTGATTCCATAATATGATTGCCAACAGATAATTGACATCTTATACGTTTTCCTTCTTATTCTCTTTTCTTATCTTATATATTGAAGGAGGATAAAAACCATGGGCCTAGGGCCCAGCCCAAAACAAGCTATTCCAATACCTAATGAAGTCCGGATCACTAGCTATTCGGGCCACCCTAGTTCAGGATGCATTAGTTCGGCCCACCCAAGAGAGGGGAAGCCCGCACCAATCGAGGTCCATAATGGCCCTAGAAGGGAGGATAATTTAGCAAGATTCCATCCTTGATACGATTCAACCGAATCTACAAGATAAAAACAAATCAGAATCATATCAAGGATAGGAAACAATCTTCTGAAAATAAGAGGCAGAATCCCAAGAGAATTCAGCCTCTAAAGATATTGATCTCTATATAAAGGGAGGCGCTCTCAACCCACATGTAGGGAATTCTTAATCCCACTCTTGCCTAGAAACCTCTCAGAAAGATATCTAACTTGAGTATCGGAGTGCCTCCCTATATACCAGGCCGGAGGGCACTAACGGTGTTCCTGGTGGTTGCAGGAGCTCGTCGGTAGAGTAAGGAGCATTATGGGAGTTCAGCGATAAGGAGTTTGGCCCATATTCAGTTCGGGGTCATCAATACTGGGCCAATTTTCTTGGCCCTGATTGTGCTAAACAAACCTCCAGTTTGTACCACATAATTTGGCACCGTATGTGGGAAACGACGATCTCGAACCAACGGAATTATGAGCCAGAGTCCGACTAGATTCACCGAAAGTCGCACCAGGAAGGATATTCCCCAAAGGTTTATGCCAATTATTCTAGATAAGCCAAGGGCCCCCAGAATCCCTCCAGAGGTTCGAAGGCGAAGGGACGACGCCTCCCATAATGGAAGGCAGTTGTGCTATTCAACCACAAGTTCTAGGGGAGAACGACCATCTTCCCCGAGAGACAGAGAAAGATTGGAGGAGAGGTTGGCCAGGCGAGATAGGATCATTAACAACCTCGAAGAAAGAATGGAGCAACGTGACAGGGAGATCGATGAGCTCGGGCAATTGATCCAAAGGCAAGAGGCCCAGAGAGAGCCACGCGTGAGACGAAGAGAGGCTACTAAACAAGAAGAATCCGAACAATGCCCGAAGTCCTACAGCCTGAGTCATGCACAACGACGAAGGCGTAAAGAGCTTGAGGAAAGCCTAAGGAGCAAGCGGTCTGCAACTGTCAAGACGGAATCTGTTTGGCCAAGCCATGAAAGAGTAAATCGGGCTGAACTGGACCTTAACTAAGACCTTCGACTGTGGTTGGAGAAAATGATGGATTCAAAGATGCAACATGATGGTGGTCGAACAGCTCAGGACATGGAAAATAGGGCTCTCGAACAGATTTTGGTGTCACCATTGGTCGAAGACATCGAGAATGCTGATCCACCACGCAAGTTTTCTCCACCAAAGTTTGAGATGTATGACGAGAAGATTGATCCGATAAGCCATGTTCTGCAGTACAGACATGCGATGGCACTCTGGGTTGGGAACGATGCACTCATTTGTCGCATGTTTCCATCCAATCTAGGGGAGATAGCCCTTAGTTGGTTTCAGAAAATGCCACCCCGTTCCATAATCAGTTGGCAACAATTGACTGAGTCTTTTACTGCTCGGTTCATAACCAACAGTAAACAGCCGAAGAGCTTTGACACCCTACTCTCATTGAGGAAGAATGATGGGGAAACAATACAAGAATATGCTCGGCGTTACTGGAAAACCTATAATGAGATTAAAGACTGCAGCAAGCAACTGGCCGTGGCATCATTCAAAATCGGGCTACCCCTTTAGAGCTGTTTAAGGCAATCCCTCACCAAGAAGGCCGTCTCCATCATATCCAAGTTGATGGTGAAGATAGAACAGCATGCGAAGGTGGAGGAAGACATAAGCCAGACCGAACAAAGCGTGGCCTCTGTCAAACAACCAGAGAAGAGGGATAAAGGCCGAAAAGACCAAAAGACCAAGAAGCAGTCCTAGGAAAAGAAGGAGTCAGTGGCTTACTAGGCCTTGCAAACTGTATTCATGGAACCCTTACAAAAGCTCTTAGACCAGATCAAGGACAAGCCCTATTTCCAGTAGCGTCTGAAGTTGATGGGAGATCTGAACAGATGAGATCAGAAGAGGAAGTGCCACTATCACCGAGATCATGGCCATCTGACTGGAGAATGCAGAACCTTTAAAAGGCACTTAGAAGACTTGGTATAAGCTGGGTACTTGCTGAAATTCATAAATGCCGAAAAGACTGCTTATGAGGAGAGAAACTGTGAGAATGACCACAGGCCCGAACAAAGAGATGCTTCTCTTGGCGTGGTAAAGATGATCCATGGCACAGTTGATCCCATCACCCGATCAGATGATCCATGGCACAGGGTTGTACAGAAAATCCCACCGGTGAGCCGAAACCCAATAGAAACAGACTATAAAGCTGTAAAGCATGATATGCAATCATATAGTGAGAGCTAACTCAACCACAAGTAAAACCATGCATTATGACTAATGCAAACAACAGTTAAAGAAAATTGTAATCAAATGTTGTTTTCCACTCAGATCACACACATCGAGAAAAATAAACCGGTAAAATAGTATGCTCCACTCGGGGCACACAGCCGAGGAGAAAGATAAAAGAATCCTATGTACCAACTCCGTCACTAGGGGACAGATATAACAACTACAGACTCCTGCCCCTTTACCCAATCCCTACACATCATAGGATTGGTTAAGTAAATGCAAGTTCTATACAAAGCCACCATAACGTAAAAGCTTAGTTTACAGGTTCAACAACCCAAGGGAACAAAGCACCCAACCACCTAGTTTATGGGGATTAATCCGAAGGACCAAGGTACCTACTCTGCGCACGTTTGTGGACTTCCACTGAGGGCAACTCGTGCCAAATACTCGCTATCACGGTACATCTAGAGAATTATTTTCAAACCAAAATATTTTTGCGTTTATACAAAGATTCATCCATCGACATGGAGATCATACAAACATATTGATCCATCCATTAACATGGAGATCAAATAAACATGTACAAACATGAGTTTCAAAGATATACAACAAATGTATGAGAAGATCCAATCCATCTACCATGGAGATCAATGCATGAAAATGCATGGTTTTCATCAAAAGATTTTAAAAGTTGAGCCTCAACCCCACAGGTTAGCTCCAAATCTTTCAGAACATGATTTTCAAAAATGCACCCTCAACAGCCAAGGTTCAGTCGACTGGACCCACCCTCCAGTCGACTGAAAAATACACTAGAATCCACGCCAAAATGCCCAACAACACTATTCAGTTGGCTGACCCCATGGGTTCAGTCAACCGAACCCACAAACCATGATCCAGTCGACTGACCCTATGGGTTCAGTCGAGCGAACCAGCGCCAAAATTTTTTTTCACCTACGATTTTGCCATTTTAAACCTAAGATGAAGCCTCGAAGCTTCCATCTCACACCCATGAACTCACACACGCTCAAGCCTATCACCAAAGGCTTCAAAAGAAACATCCAATACCTTTTTCATCCAACCAAAACGATGAAAGAAGGTTTTTAAACCAAAAATCCACTTTTTCTAAACATGAAACACCTTTTCATGAATAAAAGACGGTAAAGATGCATAAGAGTACATACGACACCCTCTAACACTTTAAAGTCTAGAATCCTACCTTGGTGAGTCAAGAACTTGACGCCTCGATCCGCGTGCAAAATTGACTTTGGTCGAAATAAAATTTCATCCAGATGGATGCATAGAGCACGATGCCTATAACAAGGATCGGCTGTTGATCCGTCAAAAACCAAGCCCCGGCCCCCGAGAACTTAGAGAGAAGGCAGAGAGAAAATTAGAGGGAACTTAAAAGTTAAGTTTTGAAAATATTTTTTGAAAATATCTAACTCCAGATATTTATAGGCTTCTAAAATATATATTTTTTTAATTTTTAAAATTCGCAACGTAAGTCCCTGCAACCCTCGGGACCAACCCAATATGCTCAGATAAACCAAAACGTGCATCAAAACACATATAAGCATATTAAATCAAAAATGCCAAAACGCGTTGAAAAACATCGAATATGCATATATATCAAAATGAAACGGTACATGGTTTCACATCTCTCCCCCCTTAAGGAATTTTGCCCTCGAAATTCACTATAAGGTCACGAGGTGAACAATTCCGGGTATCTAGCACGAACCCCGGACTCAAGCTCCCCAGTTGCTTCTTCAATCCCATGATGAAGCCAATGAACTTTGACATAAGCAATCGTTCTCCCCCGTAACACTTGTTCCTTCGTATCAAGAATCCTCACAGGACGCTCCTCATACGCGATATCCTCATCAATTCGCAACTCAGCCCAATCCAGAACATGTGACGGATCTGGCTCATACCTCCGAAGCATGAAAACGTGAAACACGTTATGCACAAATACCAACTGAGGTGGCAAGGCCAGACGGTATGCTACCACCCCAATCCTTTCCAGAATCTCGGATGGTCCAATAAAGCGCGGTGATAGCTTCTCGCTATGGCCAAATCTCATCAACCCTATACGTGGTGAGACCTTCAGAAACACATGATCTCCCACTGCAAACTCCAAAGGTATCCTCCTCTGATCTGCATAACTCTTCTGGCGGCTCTGTGATGTCGCAGGACGCTAACGAATCACTGTAATCTTCTCGATCGTCTCCCGCACTAGGTCGGATCCCAAAACAGCGGTCTCTCCCACCTCTTCCAACACACAGGCGATCTACACGGTCTACCGCATTAAGCCTCATACACTGCCATCCCAATACTAGACTGATAGCTGTTGTTGTATGCAAACTTTACCAATGATTGATGGTCCTCCCAAGAATCCCAAAAATTAAGCACACAGGCTCTCAATATGTCCTCTAAAATTTGGATGGTCCTCTTAGACTAACCATCGGTCTGTGGGTGAAAGTTGTGTTGAAAGTCAAGCTTATCCCCAAAGCCATCTGAAGACTCTACCAAAAGCGCGATGTAAAGCACGGGTCTCAGTTAGAAACAATAGTCACCGGTACTCCGTGTAGTCGGAATATCTCCCGAACATACAACCTACCCAATCTGTCCACTGAATCCCGCACTCGAATGGGACAAAAATGTGCCGACTTCGTCAGCCTATCAACCACAACCCAAACAGCATCACGTCCTGTCGGCGATCGAGGAAGTTTCGATACAAAATCCATCGTGAAATTCTCTCACTTCCACTCAGATATAGGTAACGGCTGTAACAATCCTGCCGGTCGCTGGTATTCCACGTTTACTTGCTGACAAGTAAGGCACTGAGACACAAATCGAATCACGTCTCTCTTCATTCCCGTCCACCAGAACTGAAGGCACAAGTCGTGATACATCTTCGTGTCTCCAGGATGCACTGCAAGACGTGAATGATGAAAATCCTGTAGCACCTCAGCACGGCACAACTCTGGCACAAACAGTCGCATTGTCAACCTCAAACTCTGATCTGAACCCACCGTCCATCCTGTTGTGTCCTTCCCACTAGTAATGCGGTCCCATATCATCTAAGCCTCCTGATCGGTTCACTGAGCCTCCAACACGCGTGCAACCAATGCGGGCTGTGAAGCTACTGAATATAAGGTCGCACTTGCCCCTGTCTCTCCGAGACACAGATCAAACTCCCCAACATTCCTAAGCATATCCAATTCTCGTATAGCCACAGAAGCTAACGAACCATGAGATCTCCTACTAAGCGCATCAGCTACGACATTTGCCTTTCCCAGGTGGTACTGCAAATCAAAGTCGTAGTCTCCCAACAACTCTATCCATCGTCATTGGCGAAGATTCAAGTCTTTCTACGAAAATAAGTATTTTAAGCTCTTGTATTCAGAAAAAACCTCGAAGTGCTCACCATATAGATAATGCCGCCATGTCTTCAAGGCGAAGACTACAGCTGCCAACTCCAGATCATGGGTCGGGTAGTTCTTCTCGTGTGTCTTCAATTATCGTGAGCCATAGGCTACAACCTCACCTCCCTGCATCAATACACAGCCCAAACTGTCATGTGATACATCGCAATACACTGTATACCCCAGGCCTCGCTCTTGAATAATCAACACTGGCGCATTGGTCAATCTCCTTTTCAGCTCCTGGATGGCTGACTCACAGGACTCGCTCCCCACGAACACAACTCCCTTCTGCGTCAGGCGCGTCATCGGTGCTGCCAACCTGAAAAAGTCCTTGACGAACCGCCGATAATAACCTACCAAACCCAGGAAACTACGGATCTCAATGATGTTCTTCGGTCGCTGTCAGTCCATCACAGCATCAGTCTTCAATGAGTCCATTGATACCCCATCCTTCGACACCACGTATCCAAGGAATCTCACATCTGACATTCAGAACTCGCACTTCTCGAACTTCACATACAAGCGATGTTATCTCAGAAGCTGCAAAACAACATGCAGATGCTCCTCGTGCATCTCCCTCGTGGGTGAATAGATCAAAATGTCATCCACGAATACCACTACAAAACTATCCAGGTAAGGGTGGAAGCTACGGTTCATCAAACCCATAAAAGTCGCAGGGGCGTTCGTCAAATCGAACGGCATGACTAGAAAATCGTAGTGACCATAACGAGTCTGGAAGGCGATCTTCGCTATGTCCTCATCCCTAATCCTCAGCTGGTGATACCTTTACCTCGAGTTAATCTTCGAAAAGCAGCGTGATCCTCTCAGTTGATCAAACATGTCATCAATCCTAGGCATATGATACTTGTTCTTGACCGTCACCTGATTCAGCTTCCTGTAATCTATGCACAGTCTCAAAGACCCATTCCTCTTCTTCGCAAACAAAGCTGGTGCTCCCCACGGCGACGTACTCATCCGTACAAATCCCTTGTCAAGCAACTCTTGCAACTGCACCTTGAGTTCTCGTAACTCAGCGGGCCCAAAGCAATATGATGGCATAGAGATAGGAGTTCCTCCTGGAACAAGATCAATAGAGAACTCCACATCTTGGCTCGGTGGTAAGTCAAATAGATCATCAAGAAAAACATCTGGATAATCACAGACCATAGAGGGTAGCTCCCCTCGAACGTCACCTACCTCATCCAACCTGAGTGCAGAAAAGAGGAAACTCAAGTTCCCTCAAACCCGTGCGGCACCTAACACAGACACCAAGCCCTCATCTCGATCACCCACGAAGTAGAAGCAGTCACCCTCCGATGTACAGATCGACACTCTCCGTCGCTCATAATCTATAAAGGCATGATAGGTAGTCAGCCAGTCTATCCCTAGGATGACATCAAACGTAGTCATGTCTAGAATGATAAAATTAAACTCTAAACAACGACCGGCGACTCCTAACTCACACGATCTGCAAACTGTATTCAACACCACATTCTCACTGACTGGGGTCTCTACGCTCAATGCACTACTCAACAGGTCTACCCTCAACCCCAATGCAGATGCAAAGGCAGAACATATGAAAGAATGTGATGCTCCCGTGTCGATGAGGACACTGGCCCATGATCTAAGGACTAGAAGAGTACCTCTGATCATGGCTGGAGTAGCTGCAGCATCAGATGCAACTGGTGCTTTGGAACCATTGCGATCAGCAAGAATGTAAGCCCTAACCTGCGGTAGTCTGGTCTGTCCACCATAACCCTGAGTCGTCGGCTGCCTCACAGACTATGCTAAAGTACCTCCCTCTACAAACCTAGACATCTGGGCCCTAAGTTGCTGAGGAGTCTGCTATCCTTACGCAGATGGAGTAGCTGGCGCTCCTGTCGCACTCAGAACATTCCCTTCTTGGGGATAGTATCTGCGAATATTCCCGGACTGACCACACCCAAAGCAGATAGGTGGGTCCCTCGTCTGTGACTGGACGGATGCTGAACTCTGTACTTGGCCCTTCTGCGGGCACTCAACTGAACGATGCCCCGACTATCGGCATCGATAACAAATTAGCCCTCTCTGCTTCGGCCTTCCTTTCGAGGCCACTGAAGGTGCAGGTGTGGACGACTGCGGCTGATACGATGTGGCAAAATGAGAACTAGGTCCATACGACCTCTAATGCTTTCTCCCGCGCCTCTGGAACTGTGCATCTCCACTGCCCTGCTAACTCCCACTATCTCTAACTCTATGGCTCTCCGCCAGCGAGTTCTCTACTCGAATAGCAGCTTCCACTAGCGTAATGTACACATCCAAACCCAGAGCTGCAATCCTGTCCTTAATGGCGAGTCGAAGGCCCCTCTCAAACCTCCTAGTGCGCAACTCCTCTGTAGATACCATCTCGCTGCGAACCATGACAGATTTAAGAACTTGGCCTCATATTGGACCACAGAAAGGTTCCCCTGAACAAGGGAAAGGAACTCATCTCGGTATGTATCTCTTGAAGATCTCAGGAAAAACTTCTCCAAGAAGACTCTCGTGAAAGCATCCCACGTATCATCCACCGTAGTCTTGGCAAACTTCCACCACTCTCTAGCATCTTCCCGTAGTTGGAACACCACCAACCGCACACGAAAAGCATCCTCCTCGTTATCCAGAGTATCGAAGATAGCTGTGGTCACTTCCAACCACTCAGTAGCAACCTTGGGATTCGGCTCTCCAAAAAAGGTCGAAGGATCCAACTGCCGAAATTCCCTCATAACCATAGAGGCTCTTGGCTCTGGAGCCCTCACTCCAGCCCTGGATGCCTCAGCCATAACTCTCATAGTAGTAAGCATCTCCTGCATGACATCAGCACTGCCCACCTGTTCCTGTGGGGCATGAACGTCTCCCT
>JAOTRH010126614.1:0-14496 GCA_034768845.1 Heliamphora exappendiculata
CACACATGCAAATATACTTAACACATGTATGAAAAAATAAATATTGGGCCAAAAATAATTTAAAGTAATGGACTCAACATTAAAAGTTGTTTGGATTTGAGTAGAGAAATGTTTGTGCTTAATCTAATGAATTGAGAAGAATCCATGGACTTGATTTGCTGTGCTGGATGGACACTTTTTAAAAGAACATAGGTGTGAGATCCTGACTAGTTTTTTTTCGACGTTTTTCGACGCTCGTTACGTGTTTTCGTTGCAGCATGGTTTACATGCTTTTGATGCATATTTGAGGATAGAGATGCATGTGGGGAAGATTTAGGGGCCGTGGGGTGTTACCGCACGAATTTTGAAAATTAAAAAAAAAAGATATTTTAGAGGTCTATAAATATCTGGAGTTAGATATTTTCATAAAAATATTTTTCAAAACTTCTCTAACAAGTTTCTTGTTTTCTTTCTGCCTTCTCTCTAAGTTCTCGGGGGCTCGGGGCTCAGTTTTCAATGATCCAACAGCGGATCCTTATTTTTGGCACGGTGGGCTACACAACCATCTGGTCAGATTTCAATTCCGACGAAACTCGATTTTGCATGTGGTTCGAGGCGTCGAGTTTTTAACTCACCGAAATAGAATTCTAGACCCTACTACTGTATAAGGGTGCTATGGGTAAATGTGTGTGTTTTTAACGGTTAGATTGCTGCAGATCTGGGTTTGTTTTAAAGTTGAATTTTTGGGTTAAAAATCAATTTTTTGTCAATTTTGGTGGATGAAATCGGGTATTGGGGGTTTCTCTTGAGGTCTTGGTGTTAGACCTAGGCGTGTGTATGTTTGAGGATGTTGGATTAGAGTCTGAAGGGTTCGATTCAAGGTTTGGAGGGCTGAACCCGAACTTAAAAATGATTTTTGGGTGAGTTTGGTCAACTGAACTCATAGGTTCAGTCAACTGGATCATGGTTTTGGGGTTCGGTCGACTGGACCACGGGGTTCGATCGACTGAACCGTGCATTGAGGCATTTTTGGTTTTTCCAGTGTGGTTTTCGGTCAACTTGGGGCTTGGTTCGATCGATTGAAGTGCTGGGGTGTGTTTTGGTGGTTCTGTGGTTGGATTTCGATTTCCGATTGGTGTCCTTTGGTATTCAATTGATTAATTTATGAGAATTAGTTGATTCAAATACCTTTGAATTCCTTTTTTTGGGGTTGGTTGGTTGTGTGGTGGTTTCGGGGGTTGTGTCGTGACTTTGGATGTTTATGTGGTACCGTCCTCGGGTGTGACGTGCGTGGTTGGTTTTAGGTATTGTGGCACGGTTGTGTGCATCGTGGTTGGGTATGGAGTGTGTTTGAGCTCTTGATCCTTTTGAGGAGAAGGGTGGTGTTTGTAACCTTGTGGTTTGAGGGGTTGGTGTTGGCCTTCGGGTTAGGCTTGGTTGTCCTTGTGAGTGGATGTCAGTTTATTTCAGCAGGTGGCGTCATGATGTATTATTATACATGATTATGTGCATTTATAACTGATTATTTATGTACGAAATATGTAGGTGAATTACATAAGGTGATATCGTTATGTGTAACGTGGTTTATACTTTAAAATGTAGAGTTTTATAGGCATGTGACGTGGTTTATGGAACGTCGTGTTGATACATGGTTATATGCTTTAAATCCTGATTTAGGTTTGCATATGTGTATGAAATGGATTAGATGAATCTATGATCCAGTAGATGTAAATCCTAGTTGATGATGCACACGTGCGTGTATGGGTGTATGAGATATGCTGAGAAGCCAGTGTATAAAGTAGGCTGCGAAGCCGGTGTATGAGGTAGGCTGCGAAAGCCTGTGTGTGTGCGATTGGGGCTGCGGTAGTCCTTCAGTTAAAGTCCGAGAAGATTCATAGATTGCATGTACTGTATATTGGGATAGATAGACCAATTTTCTTAAAAACTGTATTAGCGGCCTGCGAGAGTCGAAATACAAGAATCGTTTTCAAGGCTCCTGTGAGAGAGTCAAAATATGATTTTTATCCTCGCTTTCCCGTTGCTTGTGAAAATTATTTTCTGGCTCTCGTGAGTCGTGATCTAAAATTATTTTTAAATTATTTTATTGGCTTGAAAGAGAGTCAAAAATTGTACCTCATTTTCCTAGCATATTTAGCTTATATTGCATGTGTTGTTTAGAATCTGCTGAGCTTTGGCTCACGGTGTGAGATTTTAATTTTCTTCAAGTACCGGTCACGCAGGTTGATCAGGAGGTGCGGGAGAGGTGGAAGAGCTGTAGTCTTCCTTTTTGTTCTTTCGTTACATGTATGCTATAACATGTTTTTTGGGCGTTGGAGCCGTGTAATGTTGCCGTTTGGCATTTATATACAATGCATGCATGGTTATTTTGAGGGTATGTTCTCCGATTGGGTGTTGCGTTTGGTTGTTTATGGGTGTTTTACGTAGCCCAGAGTTTGGGACGTGACAACTTGGTATTAGAGCTCTGGGTTCGAATACCTAAGAGCCGTGGAAAGAGGTTGCATCACCATGTGAGGTTGATTGCGTGTGCTTGATTGCATGTGTTTAAACGCTTTGATAACATGATCATGCCAGCATGTTAGATATGTGAACGATGTGTATATGTGAGCATGGGGGTTGAATCTTAAGAGTGATAGTCCAGCCTTTGGGCGTTTGGATTAACAAACTTGGGAGCCAAGTTTGAAACGCGTATAGCTAACGTGATTTCCAGCAGAAAATTTGAGTAGGTTATCAAGATTAACGAGTCATTCTTGTTGGTTCTCCTCGGTATGTGGGATTATTTGACATGAACCTATGTGCTTATGTGTTAGCATGCTTATGTGGTTTATGCTATGTGTTGCATCTCACATTTTATCTTTTTCATATAGACGCGATGTCGGCGAGACGAGGGCGAGGCCGTGGTTGTGACCGTGCTGGCCAAGGGGATGTTCCTATCCCTGATGTTGGGGATGCAAATGTTCCCCTAGGACCGATGGATGTGACGGAGCTGTTGCGTGTGCTGGTTGGTTCTACTATCCAGCAGTTGGTTGAAACCTATAGGGGTGAGCCTGTTAGGGAGAGAGAAGCAGTGCCTGAGGTGAGGGAGGCGAGGGTTAAAGTTGCGATGCGGAAGTTCTGGCGTATGGATCTGCCTACCTTTGCAGGAGATCCTGATCCTCTTATGGCGACAAAGTGGTTGGAGTTGACGACTCAGATCCTTGACACATTGCAGATTATGGAGGATGAGTTGCGGGTTTCCTTTGCCATTTTTCAGCTGAGGGGTGCTACTCATTAGTGGTGGAGATATTCCAGGACTACAGTGGGGGCTACATGGGCAGCTTTTACACGAGTCTTACCCAAGGGGCCATGGACATCATGCAGTACGAGGCCAGGTTTACGAGCTTGTCTCGATTTGCACCGGAGGTGGAGTGCACAGATGAGTTGCTTTCGATGAGGTTTGTGCGGGGTTTGAGGCCAACGATCGAGGGGCGAGTGGCTATTATAGGATTTTGTGTGTTTAGAGAGCTGGTAGAGGCAGCAGCGAGGGTTGAGAATGCTTTGGCTGAGACTCGAGCTTCGAGGGAGGTACGGAGGCACAGACAGCTGGGCATTCCAGTAAGAGGCAGAAGTCCTCTGGTCCTAGCTTTTATCCATCTGGACCACAGTAGTTTTCAGCACCGTCACCATCTATGGCTTCGTCTAGGAGGCCAGAGCAGAGGGAGTTGACCTGTTTTTGATGCAGATAGTTGGGGCATCGCGCGGTGGATTGTTTACAGCCGAGACCATCCCAGAGTTTGGCTCCAGTGCAGCCGTAGGGGAGGGAACCGTCAGTTTTATATGAGTGTGGATAGTCCAGACATATTCATAGGAATTGTCCCCAGAGAGGCAGTGCGCTGACCAGGGAGGACACACCAGTGGGTTTGTATGTGCCGGGTTCATTTGAGTACCGACATCGTCCTTCTGCAGTTCAGACTTCCCGAGTGACAGATAGGAGAATGTCAGTTCAGTCGGTGCGGCAGCCGATAGCGCCGAGTACTGGTGGACAGGACATGATGGGATTACCCCGAGCGTATTCTCTTATAGCTTCGAGGACACCGGTCGTGCCAGAGGATGCTGATGTGCCTTCAGCAAGTAGAGGTACTTTCTGAGTATGCAGGTTACAGGTCAGATTCTTCATTGCATCGGTTTGGGGTTGGTTATGGATCCCGTGGATGGTGTGCTGTGTTGAGGCAATGGTTGGTGAGATTGTGAAGTTGGGATGGGTTGTAGATCCCGTGTCTGTGAGATAGTTGACCATTGTCTAGGATGTCTGACCTTGTTTGACTATATCCTATGAATGGTTTGGTTGACCAATTTGTGTGCCTATGTCGGTTGCAATCGACGATTTGTTGTTTTAGCCTTGTGTTGAATTTCGGGGGCGAAATTCCTTTAACAGGGGTAGAGTTGTGAGACCCTGACCCGTTTTCATTTTTTGTATTTTTCGACGCGCGTTACGTGTTTTTGTTGCAGCATATTTTATATGCTTTTGATGCATGTTTGAGGGTAGAGATGCATGTGGAGAAGATTTTGGGGGCCGTGGGGTGTTACGGCGCAAATTTTGAAAATTAAAAAATATATATTTTGGAGGCCTATAAATACTAGAGTTAGATATTTTTCATAAAGATATTTTTTAAAATTTCTTCAACAAGCTTCATGTTTTTTCTCTGTCTTCTCTCTAAGTTCTCGGGGACCCAGAACTTAGTTTTCAACGATCCAACAGTGGATCCTTACTTTTGGCATGGTGGGCAACGCAACCATCTGGTCAGATTTCAATTTTGACGAAACTCAATTTTGCACGTGGCTCAAGACATCGAGTTTTTAACTTACCGAGGTAGAATTTTAGACTCTACTACTATATAAGGGTGTTATGGGTAAACGTGTGTTTTTAACGGTTAAATTGCTGTAGATCTGGATTTGTTTCAAAGTTGAGTTTTTGGGTTAAAAATTGGTTTTTTGCCGATTTTGGTGGATATAATCGGGTGTCGGGTGTTTCTTTTGAGGTCTTGGTGTTAGGCCAAGGTGTGTATATGTTTGAGGATGTTGGATTGGAGTTTGAAGGCTTCGATTCGAGGTTTGGAGGGCTGAACCTGTAGCTAAAAACGATTTCTGGGTGAGTTCGGTCGACTAAACTCATAGGTTCAGTTGACTGGGTCATGGTTTTGGGGTTCGGTCGACTGGACCATGGGGTTCGGTCGACTGAACCGTGCGTTGAGGCATTTTTCATTTTTTCAGTGTGGTTTTCGGTCAACTGGGGGCTTGGTTCGACCGACTGAAGTGTTGGGGTGTGTTTTGGTGGTTTTGTGGTTGGATTTTGATTTTCGATTGGTGTCCTTTGGTATTCAATTGATTAATTTATGGAAATTAGTTGATTTAAATACCTTTGAATTCCTTTTTTTGGGGTTGGTTGGTTGTGTGGTGGTTTCAAGGGTCGTGTCGTGATCTTGGATGTTTATGTGGTGCCGTCCTCGGGTGTGACGTGCGTGGTTGGTTTTAGGTGTTGTGGCACGGTTGTGTGCGTCGTGGTTGGGTATGGAGTGTGTTTGAGCTCTTGATCCTTTTGAGGAGAAAGGTGGTGTTTATAACCTCGTGGTTTGAGGGGTTGGTGTTGGCTTTCGGGTTAGGCTTGGTTGTCCCTGTGAGTGGATGTCAGTTTGTTTTGGTGGGTGGCGTCGTGACGTATTGTTATACATGGTTGTGTGCATTTATAACTGATTATTTATGTACGAAATATGTAGGTGAATTACATAAGGTGATATCATTATGTGTAACATGGTTTATGTTTTAAAACTTAGAGTTTTATAGGCATGTGACGTGGTTTATGGAGCATTGTGTTGATACATGATTATATACTTTAAATCTTGATTTTGGTTTGCATATGTGTATGAAATAGAATAGATAAATATGTGGTCCAGTAGATGTAAATCCTAGTTGATGATGCACGTGTGCGTGTGTGGGTGTATGAGGTAGGCTGCGAAGTCAATGTATGAGGTAGGCTGCAAAAGTCGGTGTATGAGGTAGGCTACGAAGTCGGTGTATGAGGTATGCTACGAAAGCCGGTGTATGAGGTAGGCTGTGAACACCGGTGTGTCTGCGATTAGGGCTGCGGTAGTCCTTTGGTTAAAGTTCGAGAAGATGCATTAGTTGGGGCAATGGTCCTTCGGTGAAAGTTCGAGAAGATTCATGATTGCATGTACTTTATATTAGGACGGATAGACCAATTTTCTTAAAAACTGTATTAGCGGCCTGCGGGAGTCGAAATTCAAGAATCGTTTTCAAGGCTCATGTGAGAGAGTCAAAACATGATTTTTATCCTCGCTTTCTCGTTGCTTGTGAAAATTATTTTCTGGCTCTTGTGAGTCGTGATCTAAAATTATTTGGGGCTCATGGAAGATTTAGGCTTTTTTATAAAACTTTGGCCTTGCTTGCTTTTGGGTCTTATGAAAGACTTGGAGTTTTTATTTGATTGCGAGCCAATTGGGTCTTATAGAAAACTTGAACCTTGTTTGTTTATGGGTCATTTGAGCTATATAAAAAGCTTAGGCCTTTATTTGATTATGTGTTTTATGGTAATTTAGGCCTTCTTAAATTTTGGACTTATGGGAACTTGGGCCTTGTTTGATTTGGGTTTAAGAAAACTTGGACTTTATGAAATTTGGGCTTTATAAGAACTTGACCATATGGTGACTTGGGTCTTATGTAATTTGAAAATCTCTTTGTTTAGGCCTTTTATGTAATTTGTGTCTTTCTTTATTTTGGATTTTTATTTAATCTGGGCCTTTCTTTGGTGGGTTATCTTCTTTATTTTGGCCTTTATTTGTTTTGGATATTTCTTTTTAGTTTTGAGGATTAACCCATTAAGTTGTCAACAAAATTTATGTCTTTTACATCTATTGTGTTATAAGATTAACGAGTCATAAGTGAGAAATTGTAACAATTAGTGTTTTATCATAATAATTGAAAGTACGGGGTATTACACAAACTCATACCCATTCTAAAATACAATAATATTACAAGTTGGTAATTTAATTACTATCAATGCCAATATAAACAATTGGTATAATTAACTATATAAAAGATTAATACTATTTTAATTTGAATGAAAAGCAAAAATACTAAATTTTTACTGAGTTAGTCAATTTTAAAAATGCTAAGCTTAAACGATTATTTATCAAATAATCTATTTTGAATCAACTATATAGAATGTTAATACTATTTTAATTTGAACGAAATACAAAAATACTAATTTTTTACCTAGTTAATCAACGTAAAAAATGCTAACTTAAACGATCACTTATGAAACAACTTATTCTGAATTCAAATTGATTTTATAGCTAGAAATGACAAAAAGTAAGAAAAAAAAGCTAATTCTTAATCTAGTTGTCCAACGGGCCCTAAATGAACAAAAAATGGCTATAACACTCGGGGGTGGCTCATGGTTACACGAGTTAGCAGTTAGCCTTAGCCCACCACCACTTTTGTTAAGGCTTCTAATTTTTTAAATTCAAAAATTAATTTTATTTTAGTTGAAGAATTCCACACAAAAAAAAAACCTTTTACACGATTTTAAATACAAAATAAAAACATTCATTACTTGAAAAAGTAAGACAAACACTAAAAAAAGGCAATTTTTCTGCTTTTATTAAAACCCGCAAAAAATCGGTAAAATGCCACCAAAGCCATTATTGGCATTTAAGCCGGTACTTACACCGGTGCTTTCTGAAAACGCTGAAAAAGGTGGTGTTCGGAATATTTCCCGGCATTTACTAAATGCTGGTAAAAGATGCCAAGCAATGTTGAGGTTTTACCAACGTTTATTTAAACGTCCAAAAACACATTTGAGAAGAATAATTTTAAACGAAGCTAAATGTTAAAGAAAAATGCCGAGAATATGAGCTATTAACGGCGTTTGTTAACAAACGCCGCTAAAATGTTTTTTTTTCACGAGAATTATTTAAACGCAGGGTATAAATTTACCTATTTTTAAATGCCTACTAATTATTTTCCCTGCATTTTGATATAAATGCCAATAATAATATCACAACATAAGTACTAAGTTTTATATTCAAATATTATTTCAATCTGTTAGCAACATAACTAGTACTCATAAGATTATGGTTCTGTTTGGGTGGTTTGCTTATTTACTTATTAGGAAATAAGCAAATAATTTTTAAGCCACTTCGTTTGGATAATTTTGCTTATTTACTTATTTGTTTATTTACTTATTTGACTAGCCAAACGAGTTTATTTGCTTATTTGTTTATTTGGCTACCCAAACGAGTTTATTTGGCTTATAAGTCAGTTTATTTACTTATTTGACTACCCAAACGAACTTATTTGCCTATTTGTTTATTTGTTTATTTTTGACTTATTTAGCTACTCAAACGGCGTGACTTATTTTTTGACTTATAAGTCAATAAGCAAATAAGTAATTTTGCCCAAACATGGCCTATATTAAAAGATGAAATATATGATTTTTGCAAATCATCCATAATCACTCTGCTTCCACAATACATTAAACAAGATAATATCTCAAAACATTTAAGTGCACAAAAAATAAAGCATCTATAAATTGTCATACACTCGTTCAAATGTCATAAAAAAAACTAAAAATGTATAGTTCAAGGTCTCTCCATGCAAAGTCACTACTACAAGTATGTTCATGTCCGATAAACCTGAAATCCAATAATATAGTAATATACGAGCAAACAACGCAATATGTATTAAACAAAAATTATTAATTAACTGACAAGAAATTGTAACTACCTTAATATTGTGACCAACGTGCACTATTTCGCAAATCTTTTCTCTTTCTCTTTGATCGTGACTGAAATCAAAATAGAAACAATATTTATTTAAAACTAATTCGCAAATATTGAACCCAAACCTGTGGTTTCTACTAAATTGTGCTAAAATGGTAGAGAAGGAAAAGATTTTTTAATGCCACATCGTTTGACATAAAAAAGGGGAAAATCTTCTCTCGCTATATTGAACATTTCCAAAATATTTCCCAGTTCCTTCAATGTGTCTCTATTATCAAAATGAAAAAAAAGCCTACATCATTTGGGAATGGAGCTTTAATTCCAACATATAGTTTATATTTGTCCAATTTGATTCCCCCGTAGATTTTTCCAACTCAGTTTTCACGAATTTTCAATGGAGAAAGAATCGTTGATTCCCTTATAATAGAAGAATTCAACTGGTGAGAAGTTAGAAAGAGTTTGCAAGCCGTAAAGATCAGGGACGGACGCAGGATTTTAATTTAAGATGGGAAAAATTGTTCTTGTAAAGTTTTAGGAGAGCATGTATTAAATTTTTAAAATTTTTTTAAAAGGACAAACCTATATTAAACTAATACTACTATAATAGTGAGTTTTTTTTTAAATCTTAGGAAGGCGGCGGCCCTGATCCACCCCCTTAGGTCCGTCTATGTTAAAGATGAGTAAAAAATTAATGCTCAAGCCACCAAGTTGTGGCTTGGAACTAGAAGTTAAGAACGATTAATGTGTTTGTAATGATGGTGAAGACCGAAGATGCCGAAGATGGCAAAGTAGACCAGAAACGGAGCAAGGAGCCGGCAACCAAGGTCGTGAGACGAAGGATCGGGGAAGGGGGCGAAAGATAACTGTTACGGCGGAAAAGAAAGGAAGGGGGAACTCTGTGTAAGTGAATTTTCAAGTGTTAGATTAATTATTTTGTGGAGTTTTTATAAATGTTGCCAATAAAGGAAAAAAACGCACGGAATACGAATGTATAGGACCAGATATTAAAATTACGTCGTTTTATTTATTATTTATGAGTTTTTTAAATAAACCTTGTAAATATCCAAAATCTAAAAGGGAATTTTAACCAAATGTCCAAAAAAATAAGTTTTAACACATAAAATTCATAAACAAAAATTTTAACGCGCAATGTCTAATTGCGTGATTTCTCCCGAAAATACCCTGCAAATAAATAAATTTATCTATTTTGCATAACAAATATATAAATTTATCTGTTTAACATGCAAACAAATAAATTTATCTATCTACTTATTTATGTATAACAGATAAATTATCTGTGCTTTCGATAAAAGATAGATAAACTTATATGTGTTTTGTATACATATTTTGAAAATGAACAGATAAATTTATTTATTCTAAGGTATTTTTGTCCCAAAAGGACCTTGGGCGTTAAAACTTTTATGAGTATGAACTTTATTTGTTAAAAAATCTTATATTGTATGAAAAATGGTAAACGGCCTATTGTGGCTTTGGAATTTGGGGGTTAAAAATGAGAGAATTCAAAAATATTTTAGAAAATACTTTAACACCTTGAAAACTAATTTTTGAAAACCCATTTTGTTGAAAATAGAGTCGCCACTTAGTTTCTGAGAAAAATTAAGAAAAATAAAATTGGCTACTGATCCTTAAAACATTAACCAGATAAAGAGAGTTCGGGAGCTAATATACGAATCAGGGAATGCGTTAGGCACTCTCTTCTTCCAACCGTAAGGTTGGCCTCTACTAATCATCATTGGCTCTTTTAATACGATTTTTCAAATGCATGCAAATAAAGAAAATGAGGGTGAAAGAAAAATATTCAAAATTAAGTATAAAAAATACATAAAATATGTACATAATATTCCAAATCAAAATAAATAAAATGGTAAATTCCTAAGTTTTATGGCATGCAATTTCTAACTGAAGGATGCATGGTACACATACCCACATGCAATATTGTTTAAACAACCTAAACTAGCATGATTTGATTAAAAGAATAAAAATATGCTAAAGTTGCTAAAATTACTTAAACATGGATTACAAATAAAAATAAACTAATCTATTCTAGATATGATTTTAAAAGAAATGACCAAAACATATATAATACCAAAACAAACTAGGTAAGAAATAAAACTAGATAAAAAAATAAATTAGGTAAATGAGAGAAATGCATAAGAAAATTCTACAAAAGAAGAGTTTTATACTTAAAGAGAGATTTGAAAGAAAAGAAAATAAAGAAAGAATTTGTAAAAGGGAAAGATACCAAAAAAAATGGTTAAAAAATACTATATAAAAAAAATAACTATTTACGTTTTATGCATTTTAAAAGAGACAAAAAAAGAAAAAAAAAAAATCAAAAAAATATAACACTTAAAAGATGAAAGCTAGTTTAGGAGGCTTTTTGTGATTTTTAGGTTTTAATAAAAAAAAAAGAAAAATATTATAAAAGAAAAGTTAAGCTTATAAAGTAAAATTTTGAAAAGAAGATTTAATTATTCGTATTTTATATTTTTAAAAGATAATAAAAAAGAAGAAAAAGAAAATAGGAGAAAATGAAAGAATAATGGAGTGTTTTTTAAAAAAAAAATTATGAACTACTTAAAGATGAAAATTAACTTAAATTTTTTTTTGTGATTTTTGATTTTAACAAAATAAAGGAAAAGTTCCATAAAAAGAAAAAAAAATTATAGAAAAATAAATAAAAAATAAATTTTTATAAGAAAAATGAATACTAATATTACAAGAAAAGAAATACTAATTGAAACTTTATTAAAACTAATAAGAAAATAAAAGAGTAGAAAAGAAAATTACAATAATATTGAAAGAAAAAAGAAAAAGAAAGTATAGCTAGAAAATGAATATTAAGTTTAAAAAAATAAAATAAAGTACTAGCATTTAAAGAAAAGAAAGTGGAATACTTAAAGGAAAATAGATAGGGCATTATGAGTAAAAATAAAATTGATGATAAAAAAAAATAAAATACTACATCGACATAAAAGAAAATTCAAAAAGAAAAAAAAAGAATGAATTGTATTGAAAAGAAAAGAAAAAGAAAATAAATAAAATGAAAGTTAGGATATTAAACTAATGTTTAAAAGAAAAATCGACATTAAACTAAAAGAATAGAAAATAAGAAAGAAAAGAAAAATAAATACTAAAATATTAGAACAAAACTAAGAAAATAAAGGAACACCTAAACTAATATTATAAGTAAAGAAAGGAAAAATAAATGGTACATTAATAAAGAAATTACATTAAGTTAAAATAAAAATAAATAACACTTTTTAAAGGTACATTACAAGAAAAAGTAAATGTTAAGAAAGAAATTACGTTGCAATTAAATGAAAGTTAAGAATTAAAACGTAGTATTAAATTAATGATACAAGAAATGAAATAAAATGAAATACTAGTAAAAGAATTCGACTAATTAAAAGAAAAAGGAACGTAAATAGTGCTAAAACATCAAACTAGCATAAAAAGAAAAGGAATGAAAAGAAATGAAGTGTTTGAATTAAATGGGTGTAATATTGACTATTATAAAACTATTTGTTGTGTAAGTGTTTAGATCATAATAATTAACAACATTGATAAGTTGTACTTGCTAAGAAAAATATTAGCACTATTTAGTAATTTAATAATTTGTAATAAGCTTAAAAATGAAGGTAAATAAATAAAACAAGTAAGCTAAATAAGCTAAAACTGGAATTTAAAGCAATGTAAGAATATAACAACTACATACATAATGCGGGAACGTAATTAAAATGAGTTGAACAAATTAAACCCGACAACTCCAAAAGGGAAGAAAACTGAGTTAGAAGGGCCGGGCTCTAAGCAGAATACCTGAATGGCTTAGGAATTCTCAAGTTGGGGAATGTGGGTGAGCAATTTGATCTTCAGGCGATCCAAGCTAGGGTTTGGGACTGTCGGAGGCTCGGATCTCAGTATTTCGGCAGGGTTTCGGCGTCGGGGATCAGAATCGCTCGATGTATCAGTAGAGTCTCTCTCACTCAAAATTCGTATTGAAAACGTACGCTGGGGTACGGTATTTATAGAATTCTTCAACCAATGACAATTTGACACGTTTTGGGACACGTCAGGCCAATTGAAGTTGGCAGCCGCCACAATGCAAGTTGGCGGCCACTGGGTTGGAAAAGGTTCTATTGGCGGCCGCCACAATGTGAGTTGGCAGTCGCCATATTGTAATTGGCGGCCACCACTTTTTGCTAGGGTTTTCAAGAGGTTCTATTGACGGCTGCCATAATGAACATGGCGGTCGCCACTTCTCACAATGACTTGAGCAACAAGTTATCGATGGTTTGATACAATTTCATTGGTTTCGAAAGTTTTTGATGGTTGAGCTCAAATACCGAGCTTGGATCACCTCCTGAGGATCGTACTGAGGCACTATTCCACCTATTTTTATCATCGGATTCGCCTAAGATTAGGCGGGATCAAATTGGGGTGCCTACAGTTGCCCCTCTTTGATATGACTTACATAGCAACGCATAATGCAAGTTATATCAAAGATCTAGAAATAGCATCCATTTAACCGAGCCGTCAATATTAGGCCATACAAGCACACATATGATGTTGGTCGCACTCGAATTTTCACCGAGCTGCCTACGTACCCCTTTTGCTAAGAATCAGACCAGAGCGCAGTTCATGGAGAAAAATGCAAAGATGTAATGACAAGAAACATGATGTGGATGCTAACATGAATGAATGCTAACATGATGCAGACATTTACATTGTAATGCAGATATAATGCAAGAAGGCTCTGATGTCATAACACAGATTGATAAGGAGATTAATCAGTTTTAGGTCGTGAAAGGACCGATGAGTCAGTTTATGGTCATGAGGAGGACCGACGAGTCAGTTTATGGTCGTGAGGAGGACCGACGGGTCAGTATAGGGTCATGAGCAGGACCAACGAGTCAGTTTAGGGTCATGAGGAGGACCGAGTCAGTTTACGGTCATGAGAAGAACCAGTCAGTTTAGGGTCATGAGGAGGACCAGTTAGTTCAGGGTCATGAGGAGGACCAAGTCAGTTTACGGTCATGAGGAGGACCAGTCAGTTTAGGGTTATAAGGTGGACGAGTCAGTTTACGGTTATGAGGAGGACCGAGTCAGTTTATGGTCATGAGGAGGACCAAGTCAGTTTACGGTCATGAGGAGGACCGAGTCAGTTTACGGTTATGAGGAGGACCAAGTCAATTTATGGTCACGAGGAGGACCAGTCAGTTTACGGTCATGAGGAGAACCAAGTTAATTTACGGTCATGAGGAGGACTAGTCAGTTTAGGGTCATGAGGGGGACCAAGTCAGTTTACGGTCATGAGGAGGACCAAGGGGTCAGACATTAAATTAGTAAGTCGAGTTAAGACTTAAAAATTCGGGACTAATTAAAAGCCAAGTTACGGCTTAAAATTAAATTTCTCGGGAAGGATAACCGTGAATTAATAGGTCGAGTTTAAGACCTAGGAATTTGAAAATCTAGCGTACCAGGGCTTGAAGGATTTCCCTGGCTTTCTAGGGCTTGAAAGATTTACCTGGCTTTCTAGGGCTTAGGGTGCCTCGTTCTCTAGGGTTTGAAAGATTTGCTTGGAAGATTTTCTTGGCGTACCAGGGCTTAGGGTGCCTAGGGGTCACTTCGCATATGACTAGGATTTGGAAGAAGTTTTCCTGGCACACTAGGGTTTGGATCAACGAACCATTGCTGAGGG
>JAOTRH010126635.1:0-14493 GCA_034768845.1 Heliamphora exappendiculata
TTAAACAAGATTTTGTAATTAAACAAAAAAAAACTAAAAACACTGTTGAAACAGTGTTTTATTTACGGAAATTAGCTTTAGAGTCTAAGTGTTACAAAAATAAAAATGTAAGAGAGGGCAGTGATATTTCAAAGAATTGAAAGGGTGTCAGTGCTATCACCGTTAAATACAGAAAATGTAAGTGTAATTTATCCTATTGAAAAAGTAGTAAGGATGGGATGAAAATATTTAGAAAACGATGAAAATATTTAGAAAACAATTTTTAAAGCTTAAGGAATGATACTAGTAAAAGTTAAAAGATAATATAATAAAAAATAATATCAATAGAGCTAAAAATACAAAATATAAAAAATATAGACAAAGTCACAAAATTAAAAGATAAATACAATACTCTTATGTTTTAGATTTATTATATTTTAAAAAATAAATTTTATGGAGTACTCATATATAAAAAAATATTTATTTTATGTAATTGGAAACAAGGCAAGAAAAACAAATATTGACCATGCTTGGGTAACTTTACTTATTTGTTTATTAACTCATAAGTAAAAAATAAACCACGTCGTTTGAAAAATCAAACAAGTCAAAAATTAAATAAGCAAATAAACAAATAAGTAAATAAGTTCGTTTGGGTAATCAAATAAGTAAATAAATTGGTTTATAAGCTAAATAAGCTCGTTTGGGTAGCTAAATAAATAAATAAACAAATAAATTCATTTGAGTAGCTAAATAAATAAATAAGTAAATAAACAAATAAACAAATATAATCAAACAAAGTGGTTTAAATATTTTTTGACTTGTTTGTTAATAAATAAATAAATTAATAAATAAATAAATAAAAAATAACCAAACAGGACCTCTTGTACTATTTTTCACCTGTTTATTATTATAGTAGAAAAAACCTGTACATATCAAAACGAAATGAGGATGTATGGAGCATAGAAGGAAAAATTGCAACGCCTAATTTCTCTCATTGAGACTATTTAAAAAAGTTGAAAGGTTAAATAAAAAAACAATAAGAAGAGGGGTTTATTCCCAGAGGGATTTGTAGAATTTTTATTGGTTGAGTTAAAAGACAAATATTTTTTTTTTAAATAATGAGCGGTGCTAAATGCACGGATGAGTCACACAGATCAAACCACATTTGTGGGGTCTATGATTTGTAGATAGATCAGTGTGACTCATTTGTACATTTAAATATATATATTTTTTTTCATAATTTATCTAGACGAGACTTTCTTCATGAATTTTTATTTTTGCCCAGTTTCACTAAATAAACTGAGGTTGATGTACTATTATCGAGATATAATATTTTTTTCATGAATTTGTACGTATACGTAAGTTTGTGTTTTGATTTAATTTTTTAATTTTTTTGTTAAATAAATAACTTTAATTTTATGATCTTTTTAATTAAAAAAAAATCAAAATTACCAATTCAAACCTAAAATAGGGTAATAATAATATTAGTACTTTTTTGACAGCAAAATTTACCACTTTTGTAAATATTAATATATTTTATATAAATATATGTACAATACATTATTTGTCCATTAATTAGTATTCATGGGGCACTTATTAGAATTTTTTTTAAAAAAAGATTATCAATAAAATTAATCCAAACATGCCTTAATTAGGATTAGGTTGGCTACATTAGTTTGAGTCGGTTTAGTTGTACCTACACCATTTGCAATTAGAAATTAATTCTTTCAATTTTCTTCTTTCTTTCAATGTTACGTTTAATTAACTTATAAAGAGTACTATGTGGCTGTTTGTCGTTATTAAATTTGTGAGGCCCGATTTTATTTTTTTTCGGTGATATATATCTATATACAATGCGTTCATTGTAATTCAATGATGATGAAAAACATGTTATATGTGTTTTACTGTTTTTCCGTCAAAATATACTATAGGTTGTTTGTCCTTAGACGTTTTCAGTAGCTTTTGGTTCATGTTGAAGTTTTTCTTGGAATATTTTATATGTTTTGCGAGGCGGTGGCCATTTAGTCGACTGAATGGCTTAATTTAATCGACTGAGTTGTGGCGGTGGTGGTCCAGTCGACTGGGGTTGAGAGGTCTAACCTAAGGCGGTGGGTGATTTTTGTGTTTTTTAGTAGCATTTCAATCGACTGACTTGGTAGATTCAGTCGGCTGAATCCCTGTGCAGGGCTGAAGCTATAAATATCTATCTTGGGTCACATATTTTCAAAAATCTTTTTTTTAGCTAAGTTTTCATTTCTCTCTACCTTATCTCTAGACTTTTGAGTGGCTCGGGCTTAGTTTTTGACGATCTGCTAGTAGATCCTTTCTATCCACGTTGTGGCTCCGTTTTCATCCGGACATAATCTCGTTTCGGTAAAATTCATTTTTGCACGTGGATTGAAATGTCGAGTTTTTGATTCACTGATGTAGGATCTTAGACTATATTATCTTTAAAGGGTGCTACATGCAATTATACTCTTTTTACCGGTTAAAAATATTTTAAATATTATGTTTTATGTTTAAACCTTATTTTGTTCTGGTAAAAAGTATATTTTGCACTTTTCTTGGTTTATGACATGATATTTGGACTTGTGGATGTCCGTGGTTTTTAAAAGAAAGTTTGAAAACATGGTGATTTGTGAAAATCTAAAAAATAATATTTTTTGAGGTTTGAAACTAACTCTTGGAGTTGAGCTTGCATTTAAATGTTTCATTTAGATGTGTTATCGTTTTCATGGTTATGGGAATGATGCGATGATATTTAGTACATAGCTGTATGCGTACTTTTAACTGTTGGATCATACGAAAAAATTGCATATTGGGGCATGTAAATGTCATGCGGTTAAAGACCGCAAAAAATAGATTGATTGGGTTAGTATTGTCCCACGGTAAAAGATCGTAAAAGAATACAGCATGCATATGACCTTGTGTATATGCTTATTGTGTTGTTGGGCATTGTTAGATGTCCTGAGAATTTTGGAGAAATAAAACTGTTTTGAAACTTTATGTTATATAATTGTATATCCAATTTTACTACATCATAGTCTATTTCTATTGAGTTTCGGCTCATGGTGTGAGACTTGTTAAACCTTTTTCAGGTAATGAGGTTGGTGAGCACGAGAAGTAGAGCTAGTGGTGCCCGTGGTGGCGGGTAGCGGAAGAATTTATATAGTATTCTTTTTGTTTGCCGGTTTCAAATGCATGCTTTGTACGCCTTAAGCCAATATCCTTACATATGTATGACTCTGGATGTTTATTGCTTATGAAAGATAAAATCTTGGGTATTTTGTTAATTTCAAAGAATGTACTTATTCGATTGTTGAAAATTCTATTTTCATAAAATTAGTATTTGATGGACTTTTCACGTTACCCTGAATTTTGAGGTGTGATAAAATTCATAATAAAGCTTAATTATTAAAAACTCAAGACTTTAAAAACTCTAAAATAGAATTTTTCAAAAATTACCCTTTTTAGCTTTTTAAAATTGTTTTAAAGTTCATTTAGTCGTGTATCTTTTTATTACTTTTTTTATCACTATTTAGTTTATGTTTGGCTTAATTTTTTTAGTAATTTTTTGTTTAAAATCTCTTAAAAAAACTAATTATTTGGTCTCCCACTGTAATTAATTTTTTTTATATCTTTTCACATTTACTTTTTTTTATAAAAAACAGTCAAAAAATCAAAAAACTTACAAAAAATGAGGCCAAACACAAGCTTATTTAAATAATCGTAATTGGTTTTCAGTGTAATTATTAACAAATAGTGAAAATAATAAAATTTTTAACTCCAAAAAATTAGCATGGTGGTCAATACTCAATCTTTCTAAAATTTATGTTCAAAATGTCTTAAGAGTTATCAACCATTTGAGGTTAGTTCATTCGAGATTTTATTTCGGCTTGAACTAGACCTGCTAATGAATTGTTAGATTAGTTTATTAAAAATTAATCAATTTATGCGTAAACTGGCTAAGACATTTTGAAATCATATTAATAAAAATAAAAACATATTGTCTTAACTTTAATTGAGATATTTGCAAGTGGGCGATAGGATTGACCCTCCAAGAATTAGTCGAGGTGCGTGTAAGTTGGCTCGGACACCCATACAGTATAATAAAAGCTATGTATAAATTTTAAAAATTACTTTGCGCGCACGAAAATAATTACTATGTATATATCTTAAAAGTTTGAAATAAATAATAAATAAAAGCTAACACCCATACAGTATAATAAAATCATTAAATAAAAGTCTAAAATAATTATTTTACATTTTATTTAGTGAAATAAATGACAAATATCTAACCGAAAATTTACATAAATAAATGACATATGACTAATAAATAATAATTAATTGTAATTATATATTCTAATGACTCTTTTTTTCTAAAGCTAGAAAGTTTTTTATTTTTTCTACATGAATTTTATAATAATTATATATGTAATCTAGTGGTTAATATATATATTAAACATGTCTATACGATTCTGTTTTCGAGTTGGTTCGGATTAATTCCAAGCTAACTTAGGAACCGATCTAATATTATTGGTTTACTTTTTTTGCGATCCAAAACTAAACTAAGTACTTGTAAAAATCGAATCAACCAAACCTATAGAGATTGGATTGGTTCAATTTTTGAATTTGTTTGATCTCTTATGCACCTCTATCTTGAGTTATAAAAAAATAAATAAATAAAATAAAAACATTTTTTTAGAAACCCAATACTATAAAACTCATGTTTTGCCATAAATAATTTGATTTCGATCAATTAACATCATCGCTCAAACAGCATAATAAAATAGACGAAGTTAGCTACATGGAAATTAAAAACTAAATTCACGTTTTTCCATGTCAACTTAATTGTTTTATTTATTTTTTATGACGTTCGATGGCAAGGTGTTAATTGATCAAAATCAAATTAATTAGACAACCCAATGAAAAAACTAATTTGAACCGAAGTTGTTGAAAGTGTAGAAAATATCAAAATAGGAAAAGTTTTAAGGCACTTTTCAAACAATTGCCAGGGATGAAAAAGAGGCATGATTTGGGATAAAAAAGCGGTATTTAGCTCTTTTGATTTTTCTTATCTCTTCATAAGATTTTTTTGGCAGTTTATCTTGATGAGAAAAATCAAAACATAACTTTTTCAGACAAAAATATTAAAAAATTACTAAAAACAAAGTAAACAAAGAAATAATTTGTTAGTTTATCTGGGAGTCATTTAAACAATTTCCCTCTTTGAATACGAGGTAAATTAAATTAGATAAAAATGATAAGTTATATTGTCGCTAATTATTTATACCGTGACATAAGAGATGAAATTATAGATATTGTGGTATTAATTGTTATTAGCGTGTCCAAAAAATCAAAAAAACCATGAACCAGTCTAATCCAACATTCATGGGTTGGATTAGCTTGGTTCTATCAAGAAATGGGTAGGACCTAAGTTTTAAAAATATTAAATCGATATAGTCAGTTTGATTCTTGGGTAAAGAAAATTTTAAATTGACTCAATTCGAGACCAAAGAGTGTAGACAGGTAAAAAATAACTTATGTTTAAAATAAGTCACAGACCCGACTGTGGAAGAATAAGATCACCGTTGTATATGTAGCTCGAGTAATGACGCTTGAGTAACTCGGCTAGAGGTACTCAAGTAATGCGCAAGCTGTTCGTGCTTATTCTGCCCTTAGCAATAAGCTCGTATTTACATCACGCAAGGGCCGAGTGACCTTATGTGGCTTACTTGAGTGGCATAATCTGTGTAGCTCGATTTATTGATAATCACCTCAGATGTTTGTCTCACAGGGGAATTGACTGGGTTTGTCCAAATAAGTCAAGGCCCGAGCCACTGAAGATTTATTGGTTTCACTGAGATGGGTGCATGTGGCACTCGATTCCTACATCTTCTATAGAGACGAGTGAAAATCTCCCACAGCATAGACTGTGAAGCACATCACAGACCATGAAGATAGCACAAACTGTATTATTGTCATAACACAGGTCGTGAAGACAGTACATGCTGTGTAGCTCTGACTATCTAATTACTATAACATAACACTGACTATGTGGCTCAGCGCAGACTGAGTGAAGGCAAACATTTATACCACAAGCTATATAAGTATAGATTCTTTTGAGAATCGAAAGACTGTCCCAGAGACAATGAAGACAATTGTAGTACAATTCTATACGGGACGTTGTGAGACATGTGACTTGGTGGCTAAGGAAATAATTTGTCAGACCATGCGGACCCACCCACTCGAGTGACCCTGAGTCACTTGACCTGAGTGGGTTGGGTACTTGACCCGAATGAGTCGGATACCTACAAGGCACCTGCTGGAATGAGTTGGAATAGAACACTACCTGATAGATCTTCGAGATAGAATCTTCTGATTCCCCAAGATCACTTCTCACGATTCGATTATACCTCTTGGGAAGCCCTATCTTACTCCTAACAAAAATTCCTTTAAAGGTTATAAATAATAGTTAGTTGTGCTCCTAAAGGAAGATGAGATCTCGGTAGCCTGAGACATTGTTCATACTGTCAATACTTCAAACTCAATTAGCCTTCATCCTTCACCCAACCTAATCTCTCTTCGTTCTGTATTTTCTAGTTACTTTGCACATTTCACCTTTTCATAATTGTTCATTATTTGTTTATCCTAAAAAGGACTCTACATAAAGTAGATATATAAATCTCATAAAACATTATTATATTACTTGTACCCTTAGTTATAGTTAAGAATATGTAAATTAAAAACAAAAAGAGTAAAATTTAAGCCTTTCAACTTGACATCTTATACAAAAAAATTAAGTCGCTCATAAAATACGACATATATTATTACTTTAAAATATTTTATTTAAAAAAATGTTTAATTTAATTAAACAGTGGTTCCAAGCCGAACCAACCCGAGTATATTCGGGTTGAGTTGGATTGTTTTTAAAGCATGAATAATTTAATTATGTGTTCAATATTTTAGAATTAATCTTGAATAAGTCGGTTTTGGATTAAATTTTAAATCGACTCAACCTGACGCCTGCAGTGTGCATAGTTAGTTTTAATTTTTATGATAATTTTAAGTTTAAATTATGGTCATTTTAGACTTTATTGTGTGCATCCGTAATCAGCTACATTTGTTTAATGGAAAATGTTAAAAAATTTAAATGCATTGCAAATTCAACTAAAGTTGATCAGAGAGATATATTGAATGCAACGAAGATACATCTTTAAAAAGGGAGAAAATGCCTCTACATTGATTGCAATGAAGATACATGTTTAAAAAGGGAAAAAATGCCTCTGCGCATATAAGAAAAAGCTTCCTATACAGGGAGAAATCAAACCACAACGGAGAAAATACTATTAAAACATACTAAATACTATTAAAACATACTAATAAAAACTTGACAAACAAATGGCAAAAATTTATCACCATGAGTTGCACATTGCTATGAGTTGCACATTGCTATGAGTTGCACATTGCTATCTTTCTTTAACAACCAGTTAAAATGACATTGAAGTCTTTATCCAATTCTCGCAATTGAAGTCTTTATCCAATTCTCGCAATTTTTTTGTACTGAGGATCGAGAGTGATTGTGTAACCTCAACTTTGGTTTAAGCGCCATCAATCTACTTGGATTAATTTAATATATGTCCACATCGAAAAAATATAACTTAAAAGGAGCGACATGGTAATGAAAGGGAGAAGAAAATCTGAAAAGAGAAAGACTAGAGGGAGGTTACGACCACTACTTGCCTCTCCTAAGCCAAAAATCTTAATTTTTGTGCAGAGAGGGAGAGGGAGAGGGAGAGAGAGAGGCTCCAGTACTATGTGTGCATCTAGTTGGTTATCTCAATTTTAATTTTTGATTATTTTAACTTTAACTTTTGATATACAAACTTAAACACAGTTACGAAGTGCATATTGATGCACCTAAATAATGAGTGCACATGATAATCTAGCTCAAAATAAATTTATAATTCTCACATATTTATCTTAGTATAATCCAAATCCTATGTTGTGACTATCAAACATGCCATTGATAGAGTTTGGTAATACTAAAATTAGTAGCTGATAGATTATAATTTGTAATAGAAGTTGTGAGTGTTTGATAAAAATTGTAACTTGTAACTGAAATAGAAGAAAAAATAATTATAAGTTGTAACAAAAATTATAAATACTTGAAAAAACTTATAACTTATCACTAAAATTAGTAGAAGAATGTTAAAAACTACCAACAGAAATCCCCATTGAGCCTTGGTGATACTTAGGCCCCGATCGGTAATATTTACAGTTTTTTATTTTTTGTTTACAATAAATAAAAAATATATTTTTATTTATTTGTATAATAAATAAAAATAAAAACACATTTGGGGTATAAATGTTTAGAAAGTAATGGTCAGAGGTGATGGCGGGAGAGGGTGGCCAAAAGTAATGGTTGAAAGTGGTAGAAAAAAAAAATTGTTTGCAAAACAAATAAAATTATTTTTTCAGTTTACAAGAATTTAATAAATTTTAAAAATTATTTATATTTTTTTAAAAATAAAAATAATTATCAAACGTATTTTCATTTGTAATTTACAAAAAAATTTTTAAAAAAAATATGAATATTACCGAATGACCTTAACATTGAGTTTCTTCTTATGCCGTCTCTTGAAATTATTGGGACTTTTGGGGAAAGGGAACATTGTTAGTCTTTTGAGACTCAAATGCCTTTTGTTTTACTATATGATTAAAAAACAATAATTGTATTTACAACCCCAAAAGATATTGCGTTGGAGACTTCAATAATTGCGTTTTGGGCCCAAGCTTCATGATATTGATTTGGGGAATCCATTTTGTTCAAACCCTAATCTCAACATTTTTGTACTGATAGCACTAATTTCCATGAACTTGTTCACAACTTTCTTTTGGGTAATGTTAATATGTATGCAAGCACCCGGGTTTAAATGGGTCATGTTTGGGACAATGTTTTATTTATTTATTTATTTATTTAATATTATTTATTTTAATCTTTTAATCACAACTTGTTATGTTTTTTATTTCTTTCATTGATTTGAATTGAAATTTATTTTTTTGATAAAAAAAAAATCAAAATAAACCAAGTAGTCAAATTTATATTTGCTTATTTTTGTTTCTTTTGAACTTCTTTGGTTAAAGTTATAATATTTTTTTATTTTTTTTATCAAGATGAATCTAAAAAATAAAAAATTATAATTTAAAAATAAAAATATCAAAAGGGATTCAGAAAATAAAATAATTCTTTTAGTTTTATTTCAAACTAGTGTTAAGTATGCTCGATTTATTTTTTGGAGTTAGTTTTTTTAACAAGTTCACTTTAAATCATTGTTTAGTTTAATTTTCTAATTGGAATTTTTTTGGGACAAATGATGTGGTTTTTGCCAATTAAATACATTAAATTAAAAATAATCAATTATTTTTTTGAATATTTTGAGAAACTTCAGATTTTGAAAAAAGATCTCACAATTTTTTTTTCACAAAGCAAAAACCAACACAAACTCTGAACTCATTGACACAATAAGCATTAACATGTTAGTGTAGGATCAACAGAGATGGGTTAAATTTGATGCCCCAAATTAAAATCAAATTTTAATTTTCTCAACAAATTAATATTTCGAGATTACAAACACTTTCTCAACCACAATAACAAAGTTAAAGATTAATATCGGCATCCCACATCGGATGATGTTCACAGTAGACTTATAAGACAACAGAAAATACAACCAATTTGGAGGTCTTTATTTTACTAGAAACAAATGGATAAAACTGTGAAATCAGCTATGATTTGGGCCAAAAACAAACAATACTGTCAAGTGAATGCTGAACTGCATATATCAAAACTAAGGCCGTGTCTATCTCAAGGTGAGGATATTGACATCCTACATCGTAAGCCGACGATGTCCATGAACATATAAGACGGCACATGACAATTTTAATTTAGAGGCTCAATTTAGATTAGAATCCAAAAAGACAAAATCGGAAGACCAATTATGAACTAGGTTAAAACGAACAATACTTTTAAGTGCAGTTAAACTGCCGACAATACTTTACATGTGAGTATTTTCTTTAGAGGCTCGAAACACAGCTAGAAAAGTAGTTTTTGTGACCAATTTATTAGCGACGGCGTATTTTTCGTCGCAATAACTCCCTTTAGCGACGTTACGTTCCCCGTCGTAACAAGTTTTTTTTGGTGACCAAATTGTAGCGATGGCATATTACCGTCGCAAAAGAAGCATTATTTGCCACGCGGAAACCTGCCATCTCAAAAAGTATTATTTGCGACGAAGTATTTGCAAGGGCATTTATCTGGTCGTAATAGGGATAGTAGTTGCAACCAACATAGTTGACCGTCGCAAATGTAATTTGTTTTTGCGACGGAAATCACACAGAGGCAAAATGAAAAAAAATCATTTTTACACTTTTCATGCATGACTTATTAATTTAGTTATTTATTTTTCTGAACATAGTCCCTTCACTTTTAAATTTAATGAAGAAAAATATCTTGATAGTTAAAAATTTATTTTTTATTTTAATATTATTTTCTCACATTACAATAAAATAAAAATTAGAACTAATTTATTTTTTTTCTCAACCTAAATCTATTCTTAAATGTAAGAAATATAAATATTTACTTTATATTTGAAATAAAATTAAACTTGAATAGAAAAAAATTCAAAATAATAATAAAATATACTACAAAATATAAAATATTCATTTTTATTTTTTATCAGTCTATAATTTTATGGATTAATTAATTAATTTGTACATTTGAAATTTTTTTAAAAAGATTTAGTACTACTTGTCTCATTCTTGTCAGTTCTAATTTTATATTCAATTAGATATTTGCTTTGATAAATTGGTTATTATCACTCAATGCCTGTTTTAAAAAACACTTTTTGGGTCATAACCCGACCCTAATACTTATAGGGTCATAATTGTCAACTTTACCAGTAATGACCAAAATATCCACGAATTGAATTTGTAAGGCGATAGAGTTATCAATTTTTCAATCGTTAGCTTCACCGATAATGTCCTCTGCCCGACGAGAGAATGAGTTAACAACGCTGGGGTTAAAGAAGAGAAAAAAAGTAAAAGTCGGCGGTGTTGGTCGATGTATCAGAGTGAAAAACGATTAATATTTTCTCTGTTTACGGTGAGTTTAATTTAGAAATTTCTCAGTACAAGATTTTTTAGCAATTTAGTTTTTTTTAACAGCACACTTTTTCTTAGCGGATTTAATTGAATTTTTTATAACACATATATTTTTTTAAATTTTCATATTCTCAAATTAAAACATATAATTTTTTTATTCCTTATGTTAAATTTAAAAAAAATTTTAAGAACATTTTAATTATTTTGTAGTGACCTGGTATAATTTTATTAATAATTATTTTACTATTAGTTACTTCGACGTAATTAAAATTTTTGGGAAGGACTTTTGATAATAATATGATGTGTTATACGCGATTGGTGCGTCGGGATACATGGATGATAAATTGACGATAAATTCGGCGGTGGTGAAATTTTTTTAATTATATCATTTAAATGTAAATTTAATTCAAAACAATGTAAAAAATTAAAGAAATGTGAATATGAATATTATAATATTATAATATATGCTTGTTATCTTAAAGAGAATAGTCTATAATAATTAAAATTTTTAATTTGGGGAGAAAAATCTGTCAAATTAATTAGAAAAATTTGGAAGGTTAAAAAAAAAAAAGTTTAAATTAAATTAAATCTCATCTCTGCCGAAGCTGAGAATGAGGAAAATAGAGAAGAATCGAGGGGCGCGCGTGACGCGCGACTGGGCTTCGCCGCACTTCCGCCCCACCGCCTATCAGCGCCGCCAGGCCACACCACCGCCGTCGACCACACCCCACCTCGACGCTGGTTTTTTTCCTCTTCTTCAGTTTTTCGTTTCTCTATGGAAAGAAGCCACCGAAAGCTCGAAACCACCCTTCTCACTAGAAATCAAGGGTCCTCCACTCGAAATGGCAAGCTACCGGCTGGGATTCGAGTAATACATGGTGAGAGTACTGCGTCGAGCCCTCTTGAAGCTGAAAATGAAGACTGGCTGAAATCCTAGGGTTCCGAAAATTTGGGGCTTTTGGCGTTTTTAGCTTCTACGAGGTAGGGTTCAGACTAATTTGAGAGTTTTGTGATGATTTATGTTGATTTGTTTGGACATTAACTTAATCTTTGAAGAATTAAATATGACCTAAACTAAAGTACGGGTTGTGGGGTTTGAATTCATGATATTTGTCTGATGTTTGAAGATTGGAACATATAAATGTAGACATGGTCATGTAATTAAAATTTTCATGGATTAGAGAACTAAGAGCCATCATTTAGCTTAAATATGAATGATTTCCTAAAAACCTAGTTAACCTTTGGAACAGGGAGTTTGGGGTAGGAGGTTTGAACTAGAAAAAAAAACTCAGTAAAATCTATTGTATCGCAAAGTTTCTCGATCTTGTTTTGATCTTCTCATCTTAAATATACCAAGCTTTATAGGCAGCTGCACTTTATTTGCCCTTACTTTGTTTTGGCCGTAGTTGAATTTCTTTCTTTTAATGATGAACCAACAATGACCTAATTAAATTGAAAATTATATAAGATATAGTTTCTAAGTTGAGTTGAAATTTATGTACTAGTTTTAACTGCATAGGAACTTACAACAAATCTGATGTTCCATCTTATGTAGACCACTTTTAGAGTCGTCATTGGCTTATAGCTGCTCTTTATACTTTTATGTGCTGAAAGAAAACAAAAACAATAATAATTTAAGTGTTAAATCATTGAACTATACGATGCTCTTATTATTTAAACAAGAGAAATGCTGACCATGGGGATGCTACAGAAAGTGGAAAGCTATTACGATTGAAGCTACAATTCTTCCTTTGCAGTGCGTCACTTCAGGCTGGCTGGTTTTTCCATTTGTCTTTTGGGTCCCTCATCCTTCGTTAGTTCTAAGTCCTTTTTCTTAGTTAAGTTGTTTGAGGTCCGACCAAAGCTCAAGTATTAAATTGATGCTTCTGCAAGAAACATATTACATAGCCTATTGAAAGCACTTTAGGGGCATCTTAGACTTCGTGCTATACTAAACTTCATGTGGACTGAAGCTTAAAAAGTAGCATGTGGTTTGTTGTCCTTGTGTTTTGTGATGGTAAATTATTCTACCAGTGCCCTGCTTATTATCCATTTAAAGTGTTCTGTTGTCATACCAGGGGAACAAATATAAACTGGAAAAGAATACATTCATTTCATTTATTAGGATCTAATTCTGAATATCACTTAAAATATGCTAGGTTCTAGAGAGATTTCTTTTCAGAAATATTGTGGAGTTCTATATGATATGAAAATAGGTTGAGGTTACGAAGTGTTGTTCACTAAAAGGTTTTAGCTCAGAAGCAAACTTTCATACTTATGTTTCAGTGTTGTTGCAATTGGTGAGAATGGCACATGCAGCTATTTTCTAATCACGAGATCAATCTCAGGACATAATTTTCAGATTTAAGGAGAGAAAAGATGGAAAGGAGTTACGGCAGTGGTCTGAGTTTCCAAGTAAGGTTGCAGTGCAACTGAATGATACACATCCTACTCTTGCAATTCCAGAGCTGATGCGATTACTTATGGATGATGAAGGACTTGGATGGGATGAAGCTTGGTATGTGACAACAAGGTGCAGTTATCTTTTACTGTGTGTTGTTTCGCTTCATGGAATACTTACTATTTCTCAGTACCAATTTCTTTCTGCTGCGATTTTTGATGTGTCTATAGTGCATATTTATGATTTTTAATAATGAATGACAAAAAGGAATTTTGAACCAGGACAATTGCTTATACAAATCATACAGTCCTTCTTGAGGCACTAGAAAAATGGTCACAAGCTGTGATGTGGAAACTTCTTCCTCGCCAGATGGAAATCATTGACGAAATTGACAAGAGGGTTTGTTTGTCCCGTCTTATTTTTTCTCGTATATGCATATATTGTTTTGTGTTCTCTAAGTTGGGAATATGTAATTCTTGCAGTTTATATCAATGATACATCCAATTCGACCAGATCTTGAGAGTAAGCTTTCCAGCATGTGCATCTTGGATAACAGTCCCCAAAAACCAGTAGTGCGAATGGCAAATTTATGTGTGGTGTCTTCACATAGGGTATGAGGTCTATTCTTTGGAGATCAATAAATAGATCGTGTATCCCATTTATCTTAACTCCTTTGAGAATTCTCCAAGATCTTGTTGGTTTTTGAAAAGCTGAATGAAGAAAGTTGTATTAAAGTATTAAGGCTCTAAATTTTCATGAGAACATCTCCATACTGAATTATATTTTTCTAATTGTTATACTGCAACTTTGATGTTGATTTGAGATCGTTGTTGAAATTGTATTGTAGTTTCAATGCCCAGCTAGATATAGACCAACAGGATCTTGGACAATTCTGAGATCGTTGTTGAGGTTTTGAAGAATGAAGAACATAAATTTTATTTTCTTTATGATGG